>JARYGA010042958.1:0-63830 GCA_030545235.1 Helianthus tuberosus
AAAGTAAGTTGATGATCATGTAGATCCCGAGTTCTACAAAAGACTTTTCTAAATAAACCAAGTTCAAGAATCGATTTTTGGAAAATCATGACTTTTACATACACTTACACCATTTTTGGAAATAAAATAAGTGTGAAAACATTTTATCTACAAGAAGAGTTCAAAAGGTTAATTTTTGTAAAAATTGTTTACAAGTTGTAAACACTTAACTCTTTTAAGAAAACGATTTTTAAAGAAGTGAATACACTTTGAAGGGTAACTAAGACCACTAAACGCATTACCAAGTTACTACGTGTTTTCGGGATGTATCAAGTTCATGATTAATATGTAATGCATATAGTTTTTGCTCTTGGTGATGTAAAATTGTTTAAGAATTGATTATTGATTGGTTTTTTGAAAAGAAAATGATATGCTATATAGCATGGACACCTCCGTCTACAAAGGAAACTCTGGCGAAATTTCCTAAAATCCCAAGACTTGGAAATTATTTTCTAACAAGTGTTTACAAATGTGTTTTAACTTTGTTTTTCGAAAGTAAACTTCGCCATAAGTTTTGTTACAAAATTTCAAAGTGTCGGAGGTGGGTTTTCATAAATAAAAGCGGATAAATATATATTTAGAGTATATATTTTATACTAAACGCTTGTGTGAATATTTGTTCGATTTGCGAACTAGTTATATTTTTTTAGGGCAAAGTAATATAACTTATCAAAACCCCATCACATTTATAACCCCAGAATAATACCAAAAATTACAAGGAATAAATATTTAAGTTACATACTTATTATTGTGGAACCGAACGCAAAAACGTAACTTACGAAATATTCCAGAAAATACTTTTACAAATATATTTTTGGGTAAATATTATTTTGGGATACAAGGAGTGAAAATATATTATCTTTGGGAAAGATATATTTTGGGAATACATTATTTTCGACAAATAAGTTATTATATATTTTTCTAAAGTGGGACTTAGGAATATATAATGTCAAGACTCTAATCACAAAATACCCCCATCCTTGGGAAGGAAATACGCATATAAAATACTTGAGAAATATGGGTACGAAATAGTTGCCTAACTATTATTCCAAAACCCTAAAAACAAAACTTAAGTTAAAATAATTATTATTATTTAAACAAGAAGTTATAACTTGGAATAATATCAAAGTAACGTAACTCAAAAACCCTCATACTAAGTAAAGGCACGGCCTGTCGTCTAATAGACATTAGTACACTGTAGGTAGTCGTGGTTGCGGAGGAGACTTGGGTTACAAAGACTGAAGACGCAATACTGTGAGTTCATGTCCCCCTTTTCTTTTAACTGTTTTCAGTGTTATACTTCGGGGGTGAAATACATGTTACGATTATTATAGACATTTTATACATGGTATGGTTAGCTTAAGGAGGGTTACTACTTAGATCATGTGAGTGGGTAGGCGGATACTTGAGGTCATTAATCATCGTTGTAGGACCGAGGGACATGAGTGATAGATCTATTCGGGTGTAGCGAGCCTCACTCCTGAGTCCGCTGAGTGGACCATGAGGTGACTATGTCTTACCGACGAAATCTGCTAGGTTTGAGTCTTCCTGCATCACTTCACACATATCAATGGCCTTGCAAACCATTGGTGATCTCTTTTTCCTTATTGCTACATACCAGGGACTTTCATACATACATACATATATACATACATATTTCAAAGGTTTATTCATACACATATACACATGAACTCGCTCAACTTTTGTTGATTTTTCAAACTACATGTATTTCAGGGAACTAAACGGATCTGGCAGGTGTATGCATGTGTCTACAAGCTGCGTGTTAACTAAAGGATGTCATCTATGGTCGTAGAGTTTAATAGATGTATCCTATTCCTGGACGGGATACATGTTTCTAAATACAGGATTATTTAAAGTCTTTTTTTGAGTCCATGGGAACTCATTTGAACATGTTATGGTTTGTAACTAATTGGCGTCAATGTTTTCAAGACAATGGTATTGTGGTATTTTCTAAACTTTATTAATGGATGAAAATCTTTTGGTTTTATCATATAACATTGTTATGATTGATTGCTATGGTATTAAGAAGTCACACCAAATAACCACGCTTCCGCAAAAGTCAGGGTGTGACAGCTTGGTATCAGAGCCTCGATCATAGCGAACTAGGATTCTTTCTCGAGTCTAGACTATGATCATTAGGGCTATCACGAAAATGTTTTCAAACATTTTTACATTGCATACACTAAACGTCCAGATCCAGGGAACAAACATTTTTACAAACAAAAGGCACAAATACACATTTCAAAACTTATATTTATAATTCAGTCTTAGAGACTGAGGGAGGTTCAGTCTTAGAGACTGAGGGAAGTTTGGTCTTAGAGACCAGGGAATCAGTCTTAGAGACTGGGGAAATTTGGTCTTAGAGACCAGGGAGTCAGTCTTAGAGACTGGGGGAAATTTGGTCTTAGAGACTAGGGATTTAGTCTTAGAGACTAGGGATTTAGTCTTAGAGACTAGGGATTTAGTCTTAGAGACTGGGAGGTTAACCTTCTGGGGTAGCCCAGTTGGCCAGCCTCACCCCGCCTCTTCCCCGAGGTCACCGGTTCAATTCCTGGCACGCCCAACTGGTAGTGTGTCTAGGCTCTTCGCCGTGGGTAGTAACCGCCAGGCAGCTATGGGGCTAAGCTAGCTTGTGGAGTGAGTACACTTCAGCGGTTGGGAGTACCGTGCACCTTACCCCCCCCCCCCCCCCGACTGGGAGGTTTGGTCTTAGAGACCAGGGAATCAGTCTTAGAGAATGGGGAGGTTAGTCTTAGAGACTGGGTGTTTAGTCTGAGAGACTGGATGTTTAGTCTGAGAGACGGGGTGATTAGTCTGAGAGACTAGGAAGAATAATGTGAATACATGACTACATGATAAATTACTTTTATTTGCATACGCTAATTGCTAGTGACCATTATGGTTATATGTGTTATGACTAATATGTACCGGCACACATGTCACTTTGATTAAAAAGCGAAATTGTCAAACGTGATGACCCTATGGCCACCACCACAAATAATGAGAATTGCCCCTGCGCCGAGGGCGTTTACGCAAAACACTGAGAGTAACCCTGACATACTGACCAAAGGCAAGGACGACTTGCAGCCATCCGCGCTACCAGATTTTGGCGACGATTTACCCTAGCTGATGACTTCTCCGACAAGAATCCTCCTGTCACTCTTGATCCAGTCCATGACCACTTCACCACTGGTCATCCCGATGGTGAGCACACCATGGCTCCGATCCTCGACAATACACCTCCTGTGGACATTCCTTCCAAAGGCTGACTACTCGATGAATGATTGATGATGACGTTGACATGTTTATTGACGGTCCTCTTGATGACGCCCATGATGATGGAAAGTTAGACGAGAACGTTATTACAAATTTCACTTCTAAGACCCCTGTTGTCAAGCTATCCTTTGATTTTAGTATACACTCGATTTTAGACTCCTTTGAGTCTGTGATATCTGCAGCCTTACAGACGGCTGGATTACAGCCCTTGCTACTGACTCGAAATACGACACCGCTATGACTGTTGCACTATCACCTGCTCGAAATCCCACACCTTCACACGACCCAGAGCCTGCTCCTGAGAACAACTCCAGTCCCCTTTGGGTCAGTCGGACGTTGCACCTGTTGATTTTAAGCAAATTCTTGATCCCGACCATGTTCCTTTTACCAGATATTGCACCCCTTATACCTGACCCAGTACCTGCACCTGATGACCTTCTTATTGGTTGAGCCGTTTGCTCCTGCACCTCCACCCGCTGATGTTGCTCCTATGGAGACTGACGTCCATTGCACCAGCATGTCTATCGCTCTCTTTCAGGACATACCCGCACCCCTGAGAGGTACTCCAGGTCATCACCCGCATGACGATCCTTTCGCTACAGCAGCGTTTACCCCGACCTCACAGGCCGCACCGTTTGCTACTTTCACCCCTACATCGCTGGATGAGCCGTTTCGATGGTTCTTATCATACACTATGCTAATATTAGACCCTTACACTATGGAGGCTACACCCGGGATGAATTGCTCCTATAACATCAGCTACAATTTGAGAATATGAATCGCAGAATATTGGAGCTTGAGCTGACATCACGTCCTCCACCCTGTCTATTGCCAGCATACTTTGATCCTCCAGATTTATCAAGGTCCCTTTTGCGCTCTCACCCGTTGCTATTACACCTTTCCTAGGTTTCTGATACTCATTTCTTTACTGTCAAGCGTCAAAGCAGATAATTACTTCGACGTGTACACAAGCCCGAGGAGGAAGTCCACGCATGTTAACAGTTTACTTTTCTTTCCTCCTCCACCTCAGACACCGGTATAGTGGTTTCTGGATTATGCAGATTGCATTACATTTGGGTAAAGACACTAATGATAAGCCGGGATTGTGGAGACTTTTAAAGACCACTTCAGATTATGTGATTTTGATACAGTGATATACTTGTTGGACAAAGGTAGGGTGACCCTGTGTCCCTCTTGATGTGATACATTTTGAAAGACGATACAACTGTGGTCGGAGAATAATGAGAGCCCAATCATCATAAAACATGCGACAATACTTTGTGGCCAATGACCAACGAAAGCTCAGTCGCTATGTCTTCGTTAAGCACGATTGTTGATCCATATATGTGTGCTGTAATGATAATGCTATGTGCTTGTCTACTATGCTCTCATTAAACATAATTACCAAATTACTTGTTTATGCTATGATCGAGATATTATGTGCTTACCTGCTTAATGAAAGCTTAATCGTAAAATCCTCGTTGAACGTGTTACTAATATGCAGGAAGGTGCTATGATTGTAATGTATGTGTTTGTTTGATATACCCTCATTTAACATGATCCCACTTACTTGCTTATACTATGAGTATGCTATTGCCTGATGTGTTGGTATGATGATTTATTACGAGCAAATGCATATGATCTCCAAACAACTATTTACATTCCCTGAACAAACGAAACCTAACTAACCCGAACTTCTTTCTAGAAGATGTCTCATCAAAAGATCATTCAGCTGCCCATGACCGAGACAGAGCTACAAGAACTGATTTCACAAACGATAGCACAGCACGAGGCCCTGCGCGCCGAACCTAGCGGGGGTACCTCAGAAAACAACCCACCTCATGGCTGTACCTACTGGCACTTCCTCAACTGCGAGCCTCCGAAGTTCGACGACACTGGAGGTGCCATAGCCTTTGTGAAATGGACCGAAGATATGGATTCTATTTTTCGAAAAAGCGGATGTACGCCAGAGCAACAAGTCCCATATGCGTCGGGATTATTTCAAGATAGGGCCTGGTCATGGTGGAACTCTCAAATTCAAATAATGGGTATAGCCGCTACGAACACTTTAACATGGGATGAACTGAGGGAATGATGCGTAGGGAGTTTTGCTCCCCGATGGCAATCCAGAAATTGGAATTCGAATTCTGGAAGCTAAAGATGGAAGGTCCAAATGTGGCAGAGTACATGCAAAAACTTCACGATTTGTCACGAGTTGTCCCGTACCTAGTGGAACCAGAGTTGAAAAGGATGGAGCCATTCATCTGGGGACTAGTGCTGCAGATCCTGCGCTTAATGACGGTATCAGCCCCGCCAACAACCCTCGATGCGATCAAGTTAAGTGCGGCGCTCAGTAAAGGAGCGATTAGACTGGGAGAATTTTCAATCCCCGACGTGAAAAAGGAAACGCAGGTAGAATCACCCGGAAGGAACAAACGGAAGCTCACTGACTCCCGGGAGGATACCCTAATGAACAAAGCCAAAAAGGGAAATTAGTACATAGGTAAACTACCTAAGTGCGACGAATGTCAACGTCATCATACCCGGCAATGCAAAAATGGAAAATGTGATAAATGTGGCAGGGTGGGACACTGCAAGGAGGAGTGTTGGCGCCGGACGAAACATGGAAATCAAGGTCAAGTTGGTAGTGGAAACACGAAGTAAACGACGACAACAGTAACTATCAGGGCGGAAATGGTGACAATCAAAAGCGTAGACAAGAGTGTTTCAACTGTGGTGACATGGGGCACTTTCAGAAAGATTGCCCAAAGGAGATTAACCAAGACCGTGAAAGAGCATCCAACATCAGAGCTTGTGAAGCATGCCAGGATCCAGATGTGGTTACTGGTACGTTCTCTATCAACCAAAAATTTTGCATCCATGTTATTTGATACTAGTGCCGACCATAGCTTCGCATCTCATGAATTTAAGAATATACTTGGTTTAGTAGAGGGTTAAGTTAGACGACCTGCACTTGATAGAACTAGTTAATGAAAAGCCTCGACGTAGTAACTGGGATGGACTCGCTGTCGAGCAACCAAGCGGAGATCATTATCCGCATCCCGATGTCGAACGACGAATCAACCGTGATTCATGAAGCAGGATACGCCTCTACAAATTACTAGTGCTTGGAGGCATGATAATTTCACGCACAGAATGTGTTGCCTTCTCGGCTCATGTCGCAGATAAAGAAGCCGAAGGCTTTTCTGAACTACCACTCCAACGACAAGTCTAACTCGCATCAAATTGTTTCCAGACGTCGCGCCTACAGTCAATGCACCCCAGCAACTTACACTTTCGGCGATGCAAGGATTGACAGAATAGCTTTAGTAGCTGGTAGAGAAGGAAGTTAACAGGCCAAGCTACCCGTTTCGAGTAACACCTGTGCTGCTCGTCAAGTAGAAGGACGATGCTATTCAAATAAGCATCCACTATCAGGAGCTGAACGAACTGGCCAACAAGAGTTGGTAACCCCTGGTGAGAATTAACGAACTGTTTATTTAACTAACTATAAGGACCCAACTACTATTTTAAGACTAATCGATGATTGAGCGTCAGTATACGGGAATTCAGGAAGAATGTATACCAGGGAATGGTGGGACAATAACTTGTTTCAGACCTACGAAAAAAAGAATTGTGATCCCTGCGCAATGCACAAATCATGTGCTAAATCCTTTGGGAACCCAGGTCAAAACTCAGAAAGGTCGTCACTTAGGAACCACGCCTGTGAACTCTAGCAAACCCCATTGTCCTGACATTTATGCTATTTCAGTTAACCAAACAGAAAGTACTCCAACTTATTTGGTTGAAATCCTCACTTTTACTTCTAACTAGTAGATGTTTGCACCTCTACTCCCTTTAATGGTAGTTGCATCGCGTTAATTTTCTTCGCTGAGAGCGAACACACATTTGCTTCGATACTTGGTCATTTCTTCATTCTAACCAATACTCATTGTGTCATTACTTGGAAACTTATATGTCACACATGCACCATTTGCTACGCATGTGGTTCCGTTCGAATAAGCATTTCATTAAGGTTCAAATATTATTTTGCTAAAACTAATTATTGGTGTATGAGTCGAATAATCTACGTTATTGAATTGTTGGCTCCTTTGTTATAAAGTCAACACACGTTCTGGAAACTCCTTTCTTTCCAGTTACATTCATGGTTTATCTTTGTAACCAGGTTGAGACTCCCTTGTTGATACATATGTTTATTGTCAGATTATGTTGAAACCTAGTTCAACTGCTTGAACTTAACCATTTCACATATTCACTTTAATACGCCATGTGATGTATTGAGAGCATCATATTCGAACGTTTTTGCAAAGGGTCTTCTGTTTCGAGTCGTAGTTAACTTGATTGGCCTACGACTCCACTAAATCGTTTGTTGGTTTCAACATCTTGCGGTGATACTTTCACAAAATTAAAGCTTGCACTAATTTGGTTACGCACCTCATACACGGATTTGATTGTTTATTGACTTGCTCTAAATCCGATTTGTTTATCACGATTAAAGCAGTCTCAACACAGTGGCGTGTTAAGACATTGGTACATAGATTCATTTCATAGCACAATGTACCTCCTAACGATTCTTTCATTTTCGATCGCATGCCTTGCGGTACCTAATACTTTTCATCTTCGATCAAAAACAGTGGCTCTTTGATGTTCCATATCCAATTGAAAGCTCTATGACATTGTGTAAATCAAATCTTCAGATTGTCTCAGTACACTTTCATTTGATTTCAGGCATGGTGAACTTGTTCAGTCACCACTATTATTGAATCTCGTCATTACGACACCTTGTGGTGTCATTAGCTTGTGCTAATCAAGGTCAACTGTTTCACACAAAACTACATATACTTTTGTTTGACCTATCATTTAAACATTCCTAATGCAACTACGAATTAAGACAATGATACACCAGATTCGCTTGTATTTCACTCGGCATATTTTTGCGATTCAAGAATGTCAACACACTAGACCTTACCATTCATCTATTCGGAATTTGACAGATCGTTTTTCATGTTACCATCACATTTGAGTTGTTGATTATGAATTCATATAGCGGATGCTATGGTTTGTGAAAACTTGTTTGCATATTGTGACCGATTGTTTGAGAACCATCAGTCGAAACCTCTTTAGTACACCCTTGTTAACTAAGTAACACTAGATTCTACATCTATACATTTCGTTTCCTTTGACATCAAATGCTGAAAGCACATATCTTTTAACCATTGGATTCGTGTTGTTGTAATATATACGTGGATTCATTTGATGTGATCAAGGGTTGATTCGGTTTTGTGGTTACCTACGTCAGTATTATTCGTACACATAAACACACACTGTAAACCTAAGGAGTTAAGGTAGTACAAATTTAGAGGACGAAATTTTCTTAACAGGGGGAGAATGTGACAACCGTCAAATTTGCATGCATCCGTATGTTAATTAATATTAATTTATGCTTAACGACTGTGCTTAATTACAACTAATGACTTAAACTGCTTTCTGATTTCTGTATCATACATACATGTGCATCACATTTCATACTGTCACACCATTTATCACAAACAAACTTTAGTGACATAAACGATGCACAAAGCACGGTTAGCACAGTGAGCGGTTAACTCAGAAAATGCTGACGATGTTCAGTACATAAACAGATAGTGATTTAAGACCCAGCAAGGGCCAGGGACAAGGTACTACACTAGTATGGTGTGTAGGGAAGTAAGGACCATAAAACTGCGTCACTAGGTGATAGATAAAGCGCCAGAAAGTGCCTAAAACCCACTTTAAGTGCAAAATTCTGCATTTTTCAGCAAAATTCAGAATTTTAAAATGCTAGTAATATGCAGAACATTGACTAAATGGTCCTGAATGCTTTCCTAAGTGTTGGGAATTAATTGTGTTACAAAAGGTTACATAAAAGACACTATTCGGAATAACTTGACACTTTAACGGAACGGTATCTAACCGAACAACCGGACATTACCCAGAACACCCAAAATTTTACTAGAAACATTGTTTAATTATTTTTGGACTAGTTATGATCCCCGAACACCCCAACACACTATATATTGTGTCATACACTTAAAACACTAGACTTTTCACTTAATCCCCAACTATTATTCACTTACCATTACAACTTACACTTGGACCCCCTCCCCCTTATATTTTCAATCACAAGGTGTGGCCCCACTTGTGATCTCAAAAATCTTACAAGATTTTCACTAATCTTCCATATCTAGCAAGATCCTAAATAATCTTCTCTAGATATTGCTTAGATCCTCCTTGGATTTTATGTGATCTTATTAGATATGATTAAAATTTACATATTAACCCCACCATGCCCATTTTCGGTCACAAGAGGACCCACAAAAATCCCCACCATACTTCTAAGATTTAATTTCATATTTTATTGGATTGTTACTTGATGGAGTGAACAAAATATGTAGTAGGAGGATTATAAGTATGGCTTGAAGATTATAAGAGATCATTCATATCATTCCATATCTTTCACAAGATCACACCATCTCTCACTCACTCTCTCCCTCCCTCTCGGCTCACACTTCAACCGCCACCATCACCACCTTAACACCACCATATCCATCCATTTCAAGCTCCATTCATGTGTTAGGAGGTGCTTTGTGAAGATTGTAGCTTGTGGATCATCAAGGAGCTTCATTACTTGCTTTTTCACATCATTTTTCATCATCTTTTCACTAGAGTTCTTCCCTAGCCTTTGTGCTAGTTGTAAGTTCTTGTTTAACTCTTGTTCATCTTATTGTTATGATTAAAAGATGTAGTATAATGAAATACAAGAACTAAAAACTTGAACATAAAGTTTACATAAATATGAAAGATAGTGAAATATTGCTAGTATGATATTGTTTTGACTATGTTGATGAATACTTGTTGATTCTTGGTTATGTGATGTTAACCACCATATGGAACTTGTCAAATGATGTTTAGAAACATGATTTAACAAGACTAGGAGGTGATTATGTGATACATGAAATAATCATCTTAAGTTTAAGCATGAACTTGAAAGAAAATGTTTTTTCTTGAAATATAAGTGAACAAAGTAAGTTGATGATCATGTAGATCCGAGTTCTACAAAAGACTTTTCTAAATAAACCAGGTTCAAGAATCGATTTTTGGAAAATCATGACTTTTACATACACTTACACCATTTTTGGAAATAAAATAAGTGTGAAAACATTTTATCTACAAGAAGAGTTCAAAAGGTTAATTTTTGTAAAAATTGTTTACAAGTTGTAAACACTTAACTCTTTTAAGAAAACGATTTTTAAAGAAGTGAATACACTTTGAAGGGTAACTAAGACCACTAAACGCATTACCAAGTTACTACGTGTTTTCGGGATGTATCAAGTTCATGATTAATATGTAACGCATATAGTTTTTGCTCTTGGTGATGTAAAATTGTTTAAGAATTGATTGTTGATTGGTTTTTTGAAAAAAAAATGATATGCTATATTGCATGGACACCTCCGTCTACAAAGGAAACTCTGGCAAAATTTCCTAAAATCCCAAGACTTGGAAATTATTTTCTAACAAGTGTTTACAAATGTGTTTTAACTTTGTTTTTCGAAAGTAAACTTCGCCATAAGTTTTGTAACAAAATTTCAAAGTGTCGGAGGTGGGTTTTCGTAAATAAAAGCGGATAAATATATATTTAGAGTATATATTTTATACTAAACGCTTGTGTGAATATTTGTTCGATTTGCGAACTAGTTATATTATTTTAGGGCAAAGTAATATAACTTATCAAAACCCCATCACATTTATAACCCCAGAATAATACCAAAAATTACAAGGAATAAATATTTAAGTTACATACTTATTATTGTGGAACCGAACGCAAAAATGTAACTTACGAAATATTCCGGAAAATACTTTTACAAATATATTTTTGGGTTAAATATTATTTTGGGATACAAGGAATGAAAATATATTATCTTTGGGAAAGATATATTTTGGGAATACATTATTTTCGACAAATAAGTTATTATATATTTTTCTAAAGTGGGACTTAGGAATATATAATGTCAAGACTCTAATCACAAAATACCCCCATCCTTGGGAAGGAAATCCGCATATAAAATACTTGAGAAATATGGGTACGAAATAGTTGCCTAACTATTATTCCAAAACCCTAAAAACAAAACTTAAGTTAAAATAATTATTATTATTTAAACAAGAAGTTGTAACTTGGAATAATATCAAAGTAACGTAACTCAAAAACCCTCATACCAAGCAAAGGCACGGCCCGTCGTCTAATAGACATTAGTACACTGTAGGTAGTCGTGGTTGCGGAGGAGACTTGGGTTACACAGACTGAAGACGCAATACTGTGAGTTCATGTCCCCCTTTTCTTTTAACTGTTTTCAGTGTTATACTTCGGGGGTGAAATACATGTTACGATTATTATAGACATTTTATACATGGTATGGTTTGCTTAAGGAGGGTTACTACTAAGATCATGTGAGTGGGTAGGCGGATACTTGAGGCCATTAATCCTCGTTGTAGGACCGAGGGACATGAGTGATAGATCTATTCGGGTGTAGCGAGCCCCACTCCTGAGTCCGCTGAGTGGACCATGAGGTGACTATGTCTTACCGACGAAATCTGCTAGGTTTGAGCCTTCCTGTATCACTTCACACATATCAATGGCCTTGCAAACCATTGGTGATCTCTTTTTCCTTATTGCTACATACCAGTGACTTTCATACATATAAACATATTTCAAAGGTTTATTCATACACATATACACATGAAGTCGCTCAACTTTTGTTGATTTATCAAACTACATGTATTTAAGGGAACTAAACGGATCTGGCAGGTGTATGCACGTGTCTACAAGCTGCGTGTTAACTAAAGGATGTCATCCGTGGTCGTAGAGTTTAAAAGATGTATCCTATTCCTGGACGGGATACATGTTTCTAAACTCAGGAATATTATTTAAAGTCTTTTGTGGAGTCCATGGGAACTCATTTGAACATGTTATGGTTTGTAACTAGTTGGCGTAAATGTTTTCAAGACAATGGTATTATGGTATTTTCTAAACTTTATTAATGGATGAAAATATTTTGGTTTTATCATATAGCATTGTTATGATTGATTGCTATGGTAAGTCACACCAAATAACCACGCTTCCGCAAAAGTCAGGGTGTGACAACTACACACTTTCTCACCATCTTCTCCATCAAAATCACTAGTTTCCTCCATGAAATCACCTGATTTGGACTCCTTGAAGGTGACATCATCTCGGTTGCATATGCAAACTGTGGTGTGACATCATCCCGTCAAGATTGGTCCAGATCTAAAGGATTTCTACACATTTTTACACGAAACTCAACCAGATGAAATCAGTTGAAAGATGAATTCAAACATTTCATCTCTTTTCATACTTTTCTTCAACACTTTTACTCAAGAACTGATGGAATCTAAGTTCACTCAGGCTCTCTACTCCTTCTCTAATGGAGAACCGGCTTGAAGATGGATTTCCACAGGAAAGATGACCGATTACGGTTGAACATGAAACTTCATCGAGGGAACAGTTAGTCTGATCGAATGGGGTGATTCCCATCCAATCGACTGAGCTGGACTTGGTGTGTTTCCGTTGTTTAAAACGTCGTCACGCCATCTCCGTTAAACTTCAAAACTTTTTAACTTATAAAAATTTCAAGTTTTCAAACAAACCGGACACCCACTCGAATAGCCATCCGATCAGATGACCATCCGATCGAATGGTTATCCGTCTGAGTAACCTGTCCCTTCATCATCTTCAAGACTTAACGATTTTCCGAAAAACTTCAAACTATCACACTTTCAATCGAATAGCCATCCGATCGAATGGCCATCCGTCCGGATGACCATCCGTCCGGATGACCATCCGATCCAATGACTTAATTTATACTACAACGAAAACTTCAAAAGTTTCCAAACCATTTTCGAACACCACCACTCATTCGAATGGCAATCCGTTCGAATGGTCATCCATCTGGATGACCGTCCGATCGACTCACCATTCGACACTTATCTCATTCGACACTCTGTTACGCATTGTTCAACGTTTACGCGATTGTTCTATGCTCAGGCGAATCTCCAACGCGCTCCTTTCAATCCAAGATTGTGTTTATTTTTTAGACACATACTGTGAGTATACTCGAACCCATTTTCGTTTAACGCACTTTTGGGTGTTACATACGTTTTGTATCAAATCACATCGAACACACAACGCAAACACTTTTAACACTAACCGCTCTCGCATGTTATACGTGACTCGATGAATGCTTGTATGTTATGTTTACACAGTGATTGTTTGCCTAACACCTTAACAACGATAGTACTATAGTTTGGACTCAGCACTTGTCGTGGACAGGGGTTGTTAAGGGTATTACTTCACATGGTCACACTGGTGATAATGTGTTGCGCATTCTACACTCGTAGTCATGTCAGTTGCATATGTCATTGTTGATAGCTTACTTGATTCACATTTCTACGTGTTACATGCTGGTTATTCATAAACGCTTTCGCTATACTATATATTATGCAAACTTGTGTACTCACCTTTACACTCCGTGTATTGACTTTATTTTAACGTATGTGGCAGGTTGATTAGGACGTTTTGCTTTGATGAATCAAGTAGGAGGTCTAGAAACTCGCCAAATAAGAAATATGAGTTGTCGGAACAGTTTACTTGTTTTTGAGAAACTCTGTCTGTAATAATTGTTTGTACCTTATATTTTATTGGTATGGGACTTTAACGTTAAATATATTGTCATTGATAGTTGTTATGGCCCCGATGTTTCCGCCATCGGTTGGGGTGTGTCACTTCTTACCTCTGCGCGACTATAGGCATAATCTGAGCAGTCGGCGCAAGGTCAAAGAAGACAGGTCCTTTCCATAGGAGCTAAGTGTCAAAACTTATCTCGTCTTAGTCTTAACCTCGCGCGCAACTTGGAACATATCTGTTTATCCGGCGCGAGGTCGGGGAGGTTATCAACTTAGTTTAATTTGGTATGGTCTCACGCTCGACCTCAGCCTGGATCGTATGATTGGCGCAGGATTTAGGAACAGATATTTGTTAAAAAGAAAAAAAAATAAATTTATTAACTTTATTAAACTTTAAGGATCGTATGATAACTCTATTAAAGTTTGGGGGTCAAAAAATAAATCGCTTATAAAAAATATAATTATTATTAAACTTACCTATGGTAAATCTATTAAAGTTCAAGGGTATATGTAAATTGTTTATCAAAAAATTATTATAGTTTAGAGGTTGTGTGATAACTTTATTAATATTCAGGGTTAGAAATGTAAATATCTCTTCTCTATTAAAGGAGAAAGAGGATGACCTAGCCTTTGCTTTTAGGTGTCAACCAATGAGCTATGTCAACTGTTGGTGCACTGAATGTCTGATGACTACGTCTTAATCAAGTCTTAGGTTTAGATGGTTAGAATTGGGTTTACATGTAAAAGTATGTTTGTTAGCTTGAAACTGGTTCTTGCTTGTCAGCTTGAAACTGGTTCTTGCTTGTCAGCTTGAAAATGGTTATTGCTTGTCAGCTTGAAACTGGTTATTGCTTGTCAGCTTGAAACTGATGTGTCATTTCAAGCTAACAGGCTAAGCCTATAAATAGGGGTTGAGTGTGTCATTTGAAGCTAACAGAGGTCATAGTGTGAGAGACAAGGTGCTGTCAAAATTTCATCAGAATTCATTGTAAAGTCTTGCAATCAGTAATAGAAAGGAAGTTAAAAGGATACAAGTTGTTTGTGACTTGGTTTACTTTGATTCCGCCTTTGTAAACTGAGATGAACTACTTTTACTGACGTTTAGGGTCACACAAACGGTCCAACAAGTGGTATCAGAGCTCAGGACGAGGAGTTCATACCATAGCAGCTCGATTTTACCGGATTTTCTCATTTCTACTAACTTCTTCTCATTCTTTTTCTGATTCGGACATAATTCACGGTTGAAATGGCCTGAAATGAACACATATCAAGCGAAATACATAGTTAACTAATCCTTGAAAGTTTCAAACTAAAATACGGATTAAAACTGATCAAAATACGTTTGACAGCTTGAAATTGTTTGTGAAATGATGACGTCATAGGTCTGGTCGCTTGAAATACACTGTCAGCTTGAACCTGTTCGCTTGAAATACACTGTCAGCTTGAACATGTTAGCTTGAAAGTGTGTTAGCTTGAAAGTGTGTTAGCTTGAAAGTGTGTTCGCTTGAAAGTGTGTTAGCTTGAAAGTATGTTCGTTTGAAAGTGAGTTCGCTTGAGTTGTGAGTTCGCTTGAACTTGCCTTATCCAAGTTTGCTTGAACTTACATTATCAGTTTCGCTTGAAAGTTGCTGATTCTACTTGAAGTTATTTCGCTTCAAGTGATCTCGTTTGAACTTGTTATTTTTCAAAACCAAGAACTTTCTAAGTGTTTGTTGATTTTTCAGGAACGTACAAGATGGCAAAATTTGAACCTGTTCCTTACAAAGATGACAGAACTAAAGAACAGAAGTATAATTACAGAAAGCAGTTAGCTATAAACAAAATGATCAGAATATCTGGTATTTTTTCCGAGGCAAAAAATGCAGATAGATGGGATCCAGACAGAGAATGTTATCTTGACCCCTATGGAAACATTGCTGTTGATCATAAAACTCTTGATTTGGAAACCATAATCTAAGAGTATAAAATTGAAGATGATTATTGGCAAAGAAAATGGTGGGGAGATGAAGAAGAGAAAAAGAAAAAGAAAGAGTTAATAAATGAAATAGAAAGAAACTCAGAAAATATAAGTTTGGTTGAGTTTCTTGAATTAATCAAAAGGATTAGAAAAGGAACATAGAAGACAAAGAAAGAAGGAATGACAAAGAATGAAGAATCAAAGAAGGATGAAACTTCAAAATGTGAAGTTGGGTGCTCTAAATGTGATAAATTTGAAACTGACAATATCAAACTCTTGAAGGATGCGGAAAGTTTGACATTGGAAGTCAAAAAGATGAAAGATGAGAAACAATTTGACGATAAACAGATTCTTGTGTTGCAAGAAAATTGTGAGAAGCTGAAATCTGAAAATGTTAAACTGTCAAGTGATTTGAACAGTTTGACATTAGAAAACAAAGTTTTTCAAGATAAAATCAAAAGTTTTGAAAATGAAAAAGTAAAAATTGAAAAAGAATTTCAAAGTCAAACAAAGATTCTTGAAGATGGGAGATCTGTTTTTAGCAAGAATAATATTGAAAAGCAAAAGGTAATAAATTCCCATCGTCAGACTATTATTCAACTTGAAAAAGAAGTTGAAGGTGATAGAAAGAAAATAAAAGATTTAGAGAATAAATTGAAAAGTTTTGTGACTTCTGCATCATATGTTTGTCCAAAACCGATCAATTCTGTTCCAATAAGTGACAATGTCACAAATTTTGACAAAGTCAAAATTGAAGATTGTGATGATAAATCTGATGATGAAAAAGAAAAAGAAGAAAAAAGAAAAACATTTTTGAAATTAAATGAAATGTTTAAAAATACTGTTTTACATTCTACTGAGAAAGGTGAATGCTCAACGCAAAAGCCTGTAAAGAAGAATGTGGAACAGAAACAAAACGATAAAAAATCGAAAAATTTTCAAAAAGAAAATAAAAGCTCATCAGATCAATCATCCAATCACAATAAAAATCACAAAAATTTGAAAATAAAAACTTACAAAAAGTTGGTAACCAGTGGTGCAGGTTTGACCACAGTGCTCAAATGCCAAATCAAGGATACAAGAGGAGACATGAGTACCACAAGGCAAATCAATGCTTTGATCTAAGTGTGTGGTATGAAGACGGTGTGTGGTATGAAAGTAGTGAGAGGTATGATAACAGAGTGTGTTACACTTGTGGATTTCAAGGACACATTGCTATTAACTGTCGAAGTCAGAGATTCGAAACAAGAAGGTGCTTTGAATGCCACATCAGAGGACACATTGTCAGAGATTGCCCAATGAGATCAAAGGGAAGATCGAGGGCTGAATCTCAGAAATTGGCAAAGAAACCAGTCAATGTCAAGCCCAAAGAACAGAAAGTTCAAGAACCAAAAGTTCAAGAATAGAAAGTTCAAGAAAAGAAAATGAAGCTTTCACAAGGGTAAAAGGACAGACTGAGGAAGAAGAGAAAGAAGGCAAGAGAATACTTGGAGAAAATTTTGTCCTCGGATAAAACTGGTAATCCGAGAAAAAGTTCTGATGAATTGCTTTTCTCAACTACAAAGGCAAGCAAAACGAATTCATCAGATACAAATATGAGGACAAACGGGAAAGAGAAAAGGAAGTTAAAGAAAGAAAAATTAACTAAGCAAAATGATAACCAATCAAAGAAAGTTAATTTTTCAGACAAAATCTTGATCAAGGTTTTCGAATATAAAAGAGACCGTGAAAGTTTATTTATTTCACAGGCTAATAAATTTGGAAAACCTAGATCTAGTAAGAATTGGGTACCAATGAAGGTTGGCGATGAATTTGACTTGTCAAAGTCAAAAGAGCCATCTTCTGGCAATGAATTTGTTTCTTCAAAAACAAAGGAGCCACGTGTTGGCAATGAATCTGACTTTTCAAAGTCAGACAAGTCATGTTCAGGCAATGATTCTGGTTTGTCAAAACCAGAAGAGCCATCTGTTGAGGTAAAAACTGTCAAACCCAAGAATGGTCAGGCTTGGGTAGATCTTTTCAAATGAAAAACCTGACTAGCCGGAGTTCCCAGGTTGGTAAGTGTGGAACAGGAATCGGCATATCTCTTGAGAAATTCACAGGTTGGTAACTGTGATATTTCGAATCACAAAAGACTAATCAAGGACATTAAGTTGTACTTGATTTATCTTTCCGATGAGTGGATAAAGGTGAACAATGTGATGAAAGAACCCCGAGTTTGTAAAAAGACAAACAAAACTAATTTTTTGGAAAAACCATTTTGATTAAAACAAACTTAAGTGTTTTGAAATCTAAATGGGAAAAAAGTTTGTTATCAGGGGGAGTTCTGATTGTTTATGCCGAGTGAATGGCGAATTGAAGCGATTCGATATCAGTTTGTCATTTTATTTGTACAAGTTTGTTTTCAAATTTTCCTTGAAAATCAAAATTGAAACATATTTTGATTATAGGGGGAGAAAAATAAAAAAAAAAAAATTTGAAAATTTGAAAATCATTGAAAAAGCAAAAATGAGTTTTAGTGTATAAAAGAGGAAATGATAGTACATCAGTGAACGATCACAGCATGCTAAAGTAATGAAAAGTTAAAAAGTGATAAACGGTCTCACTGATGATATGCCAGTAGGTTTTTGCACATTTAGTAGATTGTGACGAGATATAAATCTAAATTCAAATTTGCTTATATCGTGGGTAACATCTCTTGGATATATGGGTAACCCCCGAAATCTTGTTTGAAAGATTCCTTTTTCTGATATACTAGGTCTTTATACTCAGTGATATCTGGGGTATTATTCCGGGACTTTTGCTGAATGGAAGTTCTGACCTAGTCCTCGAATAATACTTTCCGCAAATGCTTGAAACATAGCATCACCCTCTGCATAAATGATAAGACAATAAAATTGCTTAGCAATGCTGTTGTAAAAAAGATCCTCTAAAGGGGACACACCCAAAAGTTGAGTCATGATCTCTCTGCTGAACGGTAGTTCTGACCTGAGCTCTCATGATTCTTCATAATTTATTAACCCCTTACAGATATCATTTGTGTTATAATTACCTGTAAGACTGAATATTGGGATCTGGATACGGGAGTATATTCTGAGGTGGGACACGCGATTAAGTTTAAGTATCTAAGACATTAAACTTGTATCTCGAAGCAGTTGAACTTTGTGTGAAAATTTAAGTGGACCCGTATACTGACAATCTAAGTGAATCGTTTAGAACTTAAAATGATTAAAGCTTAACGGTGTTGGTGATTTGTCTCATAAACTGATATGATCCTCTTACACAAACTCACAAAAATATTGTTTGTATATATTTCTTTACTGTATTTCTTTAAACTCAAAATCCAAAAAGATTTTAGTGTGTTTTAGCATAAAGTTTTGAAAAATACAAAAAGATTTTCGACAACTGATGTTGGAAAGCGGATTTTCAAAATTCCAAGTGCTAAACTTGATGAACTAGAGGGTTGGGAGAGTTTATTTATAAACTTTGAATGTTATATACAAATGTTTTGAAAGATTGTGTGTTTAGTTAATCAAGGTCATTTACTTGAACTTGATATAACTATACAGATTGATGAATGTATGATTTCTACCAGTAAGTTTCTTAAATCTAAGTGTTATAAATGTGCGAAACTTATGTTGTGGTAGAGTTTATGCAGGTAACAAAAATCCCCATGGCAACAAAATGTTAAAGTTTGAACCAGAATTCAAGTCCTAGCATTCCGAGAGTGGGAGTCTGTGAAAGGGGGAGTCAGAATTCTGGATCAACAGTCAAAGGGGAGACTGAAGATGGAGCCAGATTAAGATCTTGAACCTGTGTGAAGAAGGAGCTTTAAAATGACAGAATTTGGAGAGAGACAAAGACTAAAGACTTGACGCCGTCAACATCCAAGGGGGAGTCTGGTGGTGCACTGAATGTCTGATGACTACGTCTTAATCAAGTCTTAGGTTTAGATGGTTAGAATTAGGGTTTACATGTAAAAGTATGTTTGTTAGCTTGAACCTGGTTCTTGCTTGTTAGCTTGAAACTGGTTCTTGCTTGTCAGCTTGAAACTGGTTCTTGCTTGTCAGCTTGAAACTGGTTATTGCTTGTCAGCTTTAAACTGGTTATTGCTTGTTAGCTTGAAACTGATGTGTCATTTCAAGCTAACAGGCCAAGCCTATAAATAGGGGTTGAGTGTGTCATTTGAAGCTAACAGAGGTCATAGTGTGAGAGACAAGGTGCTGTCAAAATTTCATCAGAATTCATTGTAAAGTCTCGCAATCAGTAATAGAAAGGAAGTTAAAAGGATACAAGTTGTTTGTGACTTGGTTTACTTTGATTCCGCCTTTGTAAACTGAGATGAACTACTTTTACTGACGTTTAGGGTCACGCAAACGGTCCAACACCAACACAGCTTTGCATACTCCATTATTACATCATAAATATCACTTTTATTTATTTAAAATACATAATACATAATTGTTTTCAAGTTCACACCCCTCCAAACCCTCACCTTATTATATCCAATTCCAAATTTCAAATTTCAAATTCACATCCCTCCAAACCCTCACATTTAAAATTCACATTTCACTTTCTCTCTCTACATCCTCTCATCCAGATTCAAATTCATTTCAAAACCCTGGTCTCTCTCTCATCCCACTTTCTTCTCTTTACATCACCATCAACCAAAAAACTAATGCCATCTAGAATCGGTCCAAGCTTTCCCTGCTGATTCTGACGAAGATGACATCGAAATCCCCGCCGTTGATGCCGCCAGCGAGTAACCAGAGGAAGAAGAAGATGACGAGGTTAGGTTTTTTTTAAATCATGAAGCAATCATCACTGAAATCTGTAGGATCGTGTTTGCGACCTAAACGAGTCGGTTCAGAGGAATTCTATCAAATACAGGTGCGGAAAACAAGTATTTGACTGTAAAACAGCTGGATCTTCACTTTAACACTGATTATATTGATATTTGAACACAAATACAATCAGTTCTCACACCGGCAGCACTTCGGTATGGAATCACTCAAATATTACTTCTAATTTCGCTTGACCTAGACCTCCTATATATAGAGAATAAGATTTCGCTTCAGCATGACTCAAGCGAAATCTTAACATGTTGATTTCGCTTGAGCTGCTTCAAGCGAAATCCTTAACATATACATTCCTTCAAGCGAAATCTTGCTAACTCTCTCTCATTCTCTCATTCTACGTGCCCTGATCTATTCTAACTAGTCTAAGACTCGATACAAGACAAAGTCGACATATGTAGTGCACCAACAGACTCCCCCTCAGATGTTGACGAGTCGACTATCGAGTCACAACAATGCTGTGTCTTCATATCTACAGTCTTGATCAGTCTCTGGGCTTTACACTTTCTATCAGCATCAACAGACTCCCCCTTGCAATGTACTGGCATTCCTTTAGTTCTTCAGCATCATTTGCTTCAGGATCGTTGTCTGACTTTCACAATTTTGGCTTTTCAGAATCATCACTTCTCAAACTTTAAACCTGCATAAACTCTACCTCACAATAAATTTTACAATTTACACATTTCAAACATATAAACTTTCACTAACTCAGACTCTTCTCTAAAAATCTAAACAAAATGATCTTTCAATCTGATGAACCACTTGAAGTTTTGACAAAAATAATCAGTTCTAAACAAAAACTCCCCCTCAAATCATACTCATCATGTTTAGCACCCGGAACTTTGAAAATCAGCTTTTCAATATCAGTTGTAAAAAAAAAAACTTTTTGTATTTTTCAAAATTTTATGCTAAAACACACTAAAATCTTTTTGTAATTTTTTATTGTAAAGGAATGCAATAAAGAAATATTTACAGACACTATTTTTGTGAGTTTGTGTAAGAGAATCATATCAGTTTCTGAGACAAATCACCAACACCGTTAAGCTTCATTACATTTTAAGCTCTAAACGATTCACTTAGATTGTCAGTATACTGGTCCACTTAAATTTTCACACAAAGTTCAATTGATCCGAGATACGATATTAATGTTTTAAGCACTTGAACTTATCCATGTGTCCCACTACTTGAATATACTCCCGTATCCAGACCCCAGTATTCAGTCTTACAGGTGAGTATACCTAGATGATATCTGTAAGGGGAATAAATTATGCAACCGTGATAGCTCAGGTCAGAACTTCCGTTCAGCAAAGAGCCTAGTTGACTTTTAGGTGTGTCCCCTTTAGAGGATCTTTTGAATTACAACAGCCATGATTAGCATTTTTCAATGTTTCATCATTTTTTAGCTGAGGGTGAGCTATATTTCAAGCAAATGTAAAGTATTCTCCGGGGACTAGGCCATTGCTTCCGCAAAATCAGAAGTCCCGAGATAATACCCCAGATATCACTGAGCATAAAGACCTAGTATCTCAGAATAAGGGACCTTTCAAACAAGATTTCAGGGGTTACCTATATATCCAAGTTTGTGTTAACCCACAGAACAAGCAAGTTTGAAATTTAGGTTTATATCTCGTCACAATCTACTAAATGTGCAAAAACCTACTGACATATCCACAGTAAGATTGTTTATCACATTTTTACTTTACATTTCTTTAGCATGTTGTGATAGTCCACTGATGTACTATCATTTCCTTTATATGCAACAAAACTCATTTTTGAATTTTATCATGTTTTTGTCTTTTTCAAATTTTCAAATGTTTTTGAATTTTCTGAACATATTTACTCCCCCTAAAATGCAAACACATTATAGGAAATTTGAAAACAACTATACAGAAAATATGACAAACTGTACAATAAACTTGACAACTGATATTGAATCGCATCAAATCGCCATTCACTTGGCATAAACAATCAGAACTCCCTCTTATCACAAAACTATTTTCTCATTTAGATTTCAAAACACTTAAGTTTGTTTTAATCAAAATGATTTTTCCGGAAAATAAGTTTTGATGATATAAACATTTGTAGATTCGGGGTGTGGTTCATCACATTGTCTATTCTTAACCATTTGTAGCAGATCAAGTACAAATTAATGTCCTTGATCTACCACTTGCAAGTATGCACCATCTATATCAATTGTAAAAATTACCACATATAGAACACAATATCACTTGTAGGAATGTTACGTCTACATCACCATTTTACCAATCAAAATGCCGATTCCTGCTTCACACTTACCAACCTGGAAGCTCCGGCGTAGTCATATAACCTATAAACATCCAAACACTATCAAAATCTTTCACAAAATCTATCTTAACAAGAATGATGCCGATTCCTGATCCACGATATAAACTTGGGATCTCCGGCAAGTCCACAGACTTACTGTTCATAGTATGAGCCATCCCAGTCACGAACTAGGGATGGTTCAACTTTATCTTTCTGCATTTTCTTCTCGTAAAATTCTTTAACCCCTTTGACTTTTCGATCAATCATTTTACCAAAAATGTGTTTCACCGCGGGGTTAAAGGCCTTATCAACATCAAAAACCTTGTTATCATCATAAAATTGATTTGATATCTCAACTTTACCAATTTTCTTCTTAAAATTTTCATCCTTCAACGGTGGAAAATGAACATCATCCATTTGAGGAACTGAAGTTTTCAATTTTAACTCAACCTGTGGCTCCTCTGATTTTATGGAATCAGATTCATCGCCAGAAGATAGCTCCTCTGATTTCAACCTATCAGAATCATCGCTAGAACTATCAACAGACTTCTTAACAACCCATTTCTGGTTGTCAAGATTTCCTCTTTTCTTGTAAAACCTGTTTGAACTTTCACCAATTTCAAAAGTAGAATTTTTGAATAATTTGGTTCGATCAATTGGTGGTTCAAACTTAACCACTTTCTCTCTTTGTTTACGAAAAACTTCCTGTTTCGATGATATTGCCTTAGAACAATCTCTGGCAATGTGTCCAACAGTGTTGCATTGGAAACAGGTTCTCGTATCTTTCCTTTGTCCAGCAAACTTCATCTCTTCTTGCTTCGTTGCAAGAAACTCACTATTTGACTGCCTCCAAAACTTTTTCTTTTCTTCCTCATCTCTTGATGTACCTGAAACAAATGTCATCTTTGCTTTAAAATCACGAACATATGTTTCATTTTTCTGTTTTTCTGTTGGAGTAAAACCAAGACCTTTCTTTTTGAAATTACGGTTAGGGTTTGGTTTCTTGTGAAAACCATAACCAGAACTGTAACCTTTTTTCTTGTTTAATCTTTGTTGTACTCTTGAGGTGTATTTTTTAGGTTTATCAATAAGATTTATATCTTTTAATTCAGAAATATTGATTTCTGTTAGTTTGAAAATCTTTTTGATCATCTCAGTTTTTACACCTCTTAGTGGAAATTCCTCATCAGAATATAATTTGTCGGAATCATTCAATGTATATGCAACTTTGAATGTTTCGTCACTCAAATTAGATTTTGATAACAGGAATTCTTTGTTGTAAACCCTTTTAACTGAAGAATTTTGACTGTTGACCGTCGAACTCGAACTTTCAGAACCAAACTTTGACTCTGACTCTGACTTTGACTCCTCAGTTTCATCTTTATCCAACACCTGATCGACGACTTTCTTAATTAACTCGGACTCATGATCAGTGTCAGATGATGTAAACACGACATCAATATTTTCTGGCAAATTGACTGATGACTCCGACTCCCACTGTAAATTTGTTGCTTTTTCGACTCTTTCCTGATTTGGATTCCTGGGCAAATATCCATTTTCTAGTGGGGGTGGACATTTGTTATAACTGACTTCTTGTTTCTTACCAGAATCCTTCTTGTCAATCTTTTTCTTTGTATCATTCTTCTTCTTGTTTTTCATTTCTGGAGTCTTTTCTTCAGTCTCTTTTCCATCATCCTTCTTTTCTTCAGTTACTTCATCTTCTTCAAATGCCTTCATGCCTTCAACAGTTGGATAAATCCTGTCAATGACATAAGAAGTACATGAATAACTTTTCAACAAACGATTAACTCTTTCAGTTTCGATTCTTTGCAGTTCCAGTTTCTGTTCAAGAGCAGCACACTTCTCAATGTAATTGTTCACCACTTTTTGCTTCGTCATAAAAGCTCCTTGAAGTGTTTTCATCGCTGTTGCTTGTTCTTCACTAGTTAAATTGTATTGGTTCATTGCTTTGTTCAGTACATCATAAGATTCCTTCAAACTATTCAAGTTATAGATCAGTGTACTGTTCTGCTTCTTCACAGCTTCACAGTTTTCACACTTCACTGGAATCTTCTTTGCATCAACTTCATCTTCAACTTTGAACTTTGCAACTTCAACTTTTACTTTCCTTTTGATTACTGGAATTTCTTCGTCATCACTGCTCACTGGAGTCTTGATCTTTTTCTTCTTCTTTTTAACCTTTTCATCTTCACTGTCACTTTCAGCAAGCAGTTTCATATCAGCATCAAATTTTCTCGCCCAATACTCACGATCATCATCACTATCTTCTTCAACTTTGGCAACAAAAGCTGTATAAGCTTTGCTTTGATCAGGAATATAGTTATCCCAATTGAAATTCTCCCAGCTAAAACCCTCTGGTAGTTTTTCATCATCTTGATCTATTATCAATGCACTACCATTAACTCTCTTTAAAGAATCTTGATTCACTGCACACGCTCTTTTTCCAGAATCTTCAATCACATATCTTCCATGCGCAGTTTGTGCCTGATGTTGTTGTTATTGAGGTGGTTGTTGAGCAACTTGATGGTAAATGGCCTTTCGATAGTAATCATTGTTGTTGTTGAACGGATTTTGAGTCCCACTTGCTTCGCGATTTTTGCACTCCCTCTTGAAGTGTCCTTTCTCCCTGCAACGAAAACAAGTGACTTTAGATTTATCAAAACCTAAAGTAGAATTACCAGCCTCACGAAGATCATCTCTTCCAGTGATTTGCTTGAATTTCTCAGCTCTCCTCAATACACTGGCTAAGCACCATTTTATGTCCATCAGTTCCATTTCTTCAGCATCTATTTGGTCGTAATCTTCCTTTGTTAGCATTGGATTCCCGATACGACCTGCAACAAAACTACCATAAGATTCAAGAACAGTTCCCAATAAAGACATATGGCTTTTAGCAATTTCTACTGAATAGTCTTCATCATTCTCCAAATTCAGTACAATGTTGCACTGAATCTTTTTGCCATTCTTTGTTGCTGTAATGTTTGGATCGAAAGACGGAAATGATGTGAAATTTGTTTTGCTGTTTGATCCTGATGATGAACTTCCAGGAGAATTCTTGGCATTGTAAGCAGTTTCTATTTTTGGAGATACATTTGTAGACTTCTCATTCACCCCTGCTTTGTAATACAACCCAATATCCTGTTCACCATCGAAGTCTTTCATTCGAACAATCTTTCGTTGCTCCATCTCTTGAGCTTCCAACTTCTCAATAAACTTGCTGAGTGTCAAACTGCTAAAACCTTTTTTGTTTCTAAGCATCATGAGATATGTTCCCCAAGTCTCATGTGGTAATGCATCAGCAAGTTTTTCTATCAACTCTTCGTTGTCTTTCTCAATACTCAATCTCTTCATGTTTGCTAGCAGATTGCAGTATCTTTCAATGATCTGCCTTGTGTTTTCATTCTTCAAACCACGAAACAGATCGAACTCTTTCTTCAGAAGTGACTTCTTGTTCTTTATCATTTCTTGACTACCAACAAATTTTGATCTTAAAGCTTTCCAAATCGAGTAGGAAGTTCCGTTATGTTGTAATAACACCAAGATGTCTTCTTTCACAGCTTGTTGTAGAAGACTCAGCATCATTTTCTCATCTTTGTATTTCTTTCTAGCATCGGCGGTTAGATCTTTAATCGGAACCACTTCTTCATCATCATTCGTCGGTCGAATATATTTTGTCTCGACACATTCCCACGCATCAAGAAAATTAGCTTGTACCCAATTCTCGAAACGACCTTCCCAACCTTTATATTCCTCAATGTTCATTAGTTTGGGCGGCTTTTGCATCGTCCCTGTTTCGTTTTCCATCAATGTGTTCTGTGTAATACTGATCGGGATAACCGGGGTAGCAAACGCGTTGTAAAAATCTTCGTCCATTTTTCGGAATTCAAAAATTGCACACAACAGTGAATTCAAGCGAAATCACCAAGTTAATCACAGTTCAAGCGAAACCTTTCGATTCAAATCTTTTTCAAGCGAAATAGTCACAGAACTATATTCAAGCGAAACAGTTAATCAAGTAGTTTCAAGCGAAATCTTCTGTCAGGCCTTGAAGCGAAACTATCAACTCTTTGAAGCGAAATTGTTCAAGCGAAATTGTTAAGTAACAATTTCTGAAGCGAAAACTTTGAAGCGACAACTCTGAAGCGAAATAGAATGCTATTTGAAGCGAAAACTAGGTGTCGCTTGGAATTTCAAGCGAAATCCTTTAAAGAAAACTGATATGTTCAAGCGAAATCCATTCGGAGGTTTGTTTCTGATAGTTTTACTTCGAATTATGCAGTGAAACTTTCAATGATTTGTTATCTTGTACTTTTACACAATCTGTGATAAATTGGACAGGTTTTGACCGTAAAATCTTTCTGAACTGAGAAAAGAAAGTGTAGAAATAAGAGAACGACGTCAATTTCAGCTGAAATCCTGCAGAACTCCTCAACTGGCTCTGATACCAATTGTAGGATCGTGTTTGCGACCTAAACGAGTCGGTTCAGAGGAATTCTATCAAATACAGGTGCAGAAAACAAGTATTTGACTGTAAAACAGCTGGATCTTCACTTTAACACTGATTATATTGATATTTGAACACAAATACAATCAGTTCTCACACCGGCAGCACTTCGGTATGGAATCACTCAAATATTACTTCTAATTTCGCTTGACCTAGACCTCCTATATATAGAGAATAAGATTTCGCTTCAGCATGACTCAAGCGAAATCTTAACATGTTGATTTCGCTTGAGCTGCTTCAAGCGAAATCCTTAACATATACATTCCTTCAAGCGAAATCTTGCTAACTCTCTCTCATTCTCTCATTCTACGTGCCCTGATCTATTCTAACTAGTCTAAGACTCGATACAAGACAAAGTCGACAGATGTAGTGTACCAACAAAATCATGAATGTTTCTTGGTTATATCTACTGAAATAATGAAGCAATCATCAGTTACAGCCATTAATCTGCCATTTGAATGCAATCATCAATTTCTTAACCCTAGAGATGAGAGTGCGATGACTTCAATCTTCCGTCGGATACTAAAGAGTTCCTCAATTCGATGATTTCAGTTCACAAATATTAGGTTAGTATACGTTTTTTATTCATATATTTGACGATTAGGTTAGTATACGTTTTTATTCATATATTTGATGATTTCAGTTCACAAATACACCTACGCGGTTGTAAGTTTGGATTTTACAAGAAGAATGTTGATCTAAAGAGTACTGCTATGGGTGATGATACACCACATTCTATTTCTAAGCTAGGTGTAAAGACTTCTATACATGTTGTTATCATCTTCGGTGTCGGTGCTTCAAATTTTCTGTGATAGTAATTCTTTAACTGGTTGGATAATTGATGCGAATTTTTACTTGGTAAGATAGTTTGTTTGTCGGTGAATGATTTATTGGTGTTATTTGAATGCAAGTAATTTGGGTATTTATGCACAGGGACTATGATAGCAAGCTAACTCTTGAGAAGTTGCGTCTGCAGCTATGTACGAGAAACTATGGAAGAAACATTGGGCAAAGATGGGCTTGAAGAATTTATTAGCAATCTTCGTGAAGATAGAGGTGTGCAACATTTATGCACACTTTTCTTTACAAAAAGATGAATTATTAACAATATAGTTTTTATAGTTCTATTTAACATGTTAATTAGTTTTGTTTCTGATGGGAAAATTTATGTGTAAGACATCACCATGTTAGGCATTCAGAAGGAAGGAATGAAAGTGAAGGAAGAATATGAGTATGTTCAAAACTTGCTTGTAATTTAAAATGGTCTTTCCACTAAATACACATCAAAACCGTTCCAGGTTTGTTTGTCTATCATATCATATTTTGATCAACAATTTTGATACAAAGTGTATCTATCGTTTCTCAGACCTTCCATCCGCTTTGAGTATTTTGACTTTCGAGAACATGAGTTGGTTAAGAGGCAAACTTTAGACGTTCATTTGGAGAGGCGACATCATCTGCTAAGGTACTGAATATTATTTTATTGCACTAGATATTGACTTATGGAAGCTATTTATTGATGACTCTTTATTTGTTTTCAATGTATCTCTCAGAAACCTGTTTACCCAGTCCTTATAGTTGGTGTTTTCTCTCCTATATGACCCATTTGATCTGGAACAAAACCCAAATTGAGTCAAAATTTCCACATCTAAGTATACCATACATTTCGAGTATTTTCTACCCATTTGACATGTATTGATGTCCCTGACAACTGTCGTTGTTGTCTTCATATGTATAGAATCATAACCCCAAGGTCAAACAACTTGAAAAAAAGAAAAAAAGTGAATTATAATATCCTTTATGCAAATGTAAACAACTCTTTCTAGATAGTGTAAAACAAAAAAAAAAGCCTTTCGTCCATCCTTAGAAAAACAAATTGCTACACTTTTACTCCATAACTAAAAGTGACATTAGTAATGTACCACAGTTATTTTTGTTAATTATTACTTGCAATGTACTGAATTTCAGATGAAGGAATTGATCCTAGCAGAACCATTAGTGGTTGTTGAAGCTAAGATTTCAGAGTGTAGTCTGGGGTACAATAAAAACCTCATTACGTTTTATGCTACTTGTACATTCAATGTCATAATATATGCAAGCATACCTCTGAAATCTGAAATGATTGATCGCACAGAGAATAACATACTTGGATATGATCAAATATCATCATATAGTAAAGATGATTGTATAGAGAATAGCACGCTCAGAGCATATCGTATCACTTTTTAGGTGTCGGTTAAGTATACCATACATTTCGAGTATTTTCTACCCATTTGACATGTATTGATGTCCCTGACAACTGTCGTTGTTGTCTTCATATGTATATAATCATAACCCCAAGGTCAAACGACTTGAAAAAAAGAAAAAAAGTGAATTATAATATCCTTTATGCAAATGTAAACAACTCTTTCTAGATAGTGTAAAACAAAAAAAAAGCCTTTCGTCCATCCTTAGAAAAACAAATTGCTACACTTTTACTCCATAACTAAAAGTGACATTAGTAATGTACCACAGTTATTTTTGTTAATTATTACTTGCAATGTACTGAATTTCAGATGAAGGAATTGATCCTAGCAGAACCATTAGTGGTTGTTGAAGCTAAGATTTCAGAGTGTAGGCTGGGGTACAATAAAAACCTCATTACGTTTTATGCTACTTGTACATTCAATGTCATAATATATGCAAGCATACCTCTGAAATCTGAAATGATTGATCGCACAGAGAATAACATACTTGGATATGATCAAATATCATCATATAGTAAAGATGATTGTATAGAGAATAGCACGCTCAGAGCATATCGTATCACTTTTTAGGTGTCGGTTTTTTATAAACTGATTAATACAATTTACTTTCTAAAATCGGGTCTTTAGCATTCGGATTAAAGACTATTGTCGTTTTCATTCAGATTAACCAAAAGTAAGTTTAAGGTTTTCTAGCATCAGTGAATTGTGAGTGAATCTTTTCATTTTATACAAACCAAAAAGCAAATAGATATTGACTTTAACTTTGACTTTGTGTAGGAATTTAGCTCACAACACTCTGTTTGGAGCTATGCCTTATTTAAATGGGATGAATTCCCTTAGTTATGTGTAAGTTGAATAGTGATTAGTGTGAAGTAACCCTTAGTTTGACTTTTATGATTTACTGGTATCAATATAAGCTGTCATGAATATTTTTCAGGGATTTGAGCAACAATTCCTTCCGGCAATGTGAGCCGCCAATTTGGTTTTCGACCTTACCATCGTTAAGCATTCGGTGAGTTCTCCTTTGCATTAAAAAAAACCGAAAATAATTTTCTTTAGAAAGTAATCTTACATTGAAATATGGTTGTTCTGCAAAGGGTTATAGAGTTTGGTTCAATCAAAGGAAGACTACCACCAGAACTTTTTAGTTTCCCAGAAATTCAACACGTGTAAGATTTGAAATTTGACTTTTGAAGTCAAACCATTCAATTTCAAGATCCAATTTTGACTTTAAAAGTAATATGTTTGTTGTCTGAAATCCATTGAACAGGAAACTAAAGAACTGTTGGGTCATGCAATCAAGCCTGAAAAGAACAGATGATATGGAAAGCCAAAACTGGATCCCAACAGTTGATCCACAATAAGCAATGCTGATCTAAGTTCTTTCCATGGCAGTGGTTATAACAGCTGATCATTCTAAGGACTGTTATAACTAACCACTGCTCCTTATAAAGACTGATGGACTTAAAGACTGATGAGGCCTATCCACTGTTGAAGACAAAGCCCTGTTAAAGACAAGCACTGATGTACCTAAGGCCTGATCAACCAAAGGAAAACCACTGCTCATTAACAGCAGTGGTTCAACATCTACAGCGGATTCAACATCAGTATTTATGTATAAGTGTTTCTTATGTAACAGTGTTTAGTGTATCAGTGGTTCTTGTACGATCAACCATTGAGCTCAGGCTGAGGGGGAGTTTAGTATGTAAGCATGTATGTTAGTTGATAGATTGCAATGCATCTGTGTAATCTTTTGACTAATGAAAAGCATGTGTTTATTGCAAACTATTTCTCTTTGATTGTGTTATAAAGTTTGTTTCCATTTCCGCCGCATTTAATCTCTGTTTTATGTTCATCCATTTGTTCATTATTATCAAACAATCACAATCATGAAAGCCCCAGATCCTAACAATTGGTATTAGAGCAAGTACAATCAAATTCAATCTAACAATCAATTTGACATAAAAGTTCAGCTCAAATCCATTGATACTAAGGTTGGTCGTATTTTTTTAAAAACAAAAGTAAAGGGTAATCACGTACAAAGTTGATTATTCAAAACTTTTGTAAAACAACCAAGATGATTATTAATCACATAAGATTCACGTAACACTGATAGTTTATTTAAGCCACTGATGGTTGTTAGATTTATGAAAATGTCTAACAATTTCGGATTGGGTATATTCATTCACAGTTTTATGATACTTCAGTTTTGTATATGATGAAAATTATGTTGGTTCCATGATTGGCTGCTGCTAAGGGTTTATCTCAGGTCATTAAAGACCTATGTTCAGAAAATTGCTTTTGTGCTTTTGGTAACATAAGAGAGATGAACAAAATCTTAGGAACAAGATCTTATATGCGAACAACAGTTTTGAAAACCCTCAAAAGATTAAATCAAAATTGTTTAAAATTAAAGAGAAAATCAGTAGTCTAAAATATGCATCAAACATAACCAAGGATCAACTCCAAACTATGGTAGTAAAATACCAGTGTTGAAAGGAGTTTGAAATTTACCAAATCACATGTGAAAAAAAGGGAAAACTCCTATAAAGGATATGTGTTGATGTTTAGAAAACCAGATCATAAGTAATGTGAAATTTGGCATAAGCATTTGCAAAAATGACCAAATCTCTCCAAAACATTGCTGAAAATGATTCTGGATTGAGTATTTCTTCCTTAAAAATCTTCCAGTGAATGTTACAACATTTATCTATGGAAAGGTTAAAAAGGGAAAGAAGAAAAATCTCAAAAAATCAAAAGTGTGTTTATCTCAAAACTTTTGAAATCAAAAGAAAAGAGTATAAATCCAAAGCACTTAAGAGTTCACAGGTTAGTACTACAAAAGGGAAAATTAAAATAAATCTACATCTTTGGTCAAACATCTGTCACCAAGCAACTGTGTGCAATCACTGTATCAGGGAAGTTCAGGTAACAAAGGTATCACCAGTTAATAATAAATTAAGAGGATTAAAAAAAACGTCCGATCTTTGAAACCGCTGTCACATCAGCATTTTGCCTTTTCAACTACAAAACCCTGATGAAAACCCTCAAACAGAGTTTTTACCACCGTATCGAATTCTAAAAATTCTCCAAAGTGGTTATCACTTTCTTTTCGTCGATTCTTCATCCATTCGCGAATCTTTAACTCAAATCATGGCTCTCAACATCAAACACTCCCACAACTACTTGTGTACACTGGAAAAGTCTAGTCAAAACATAGATTTCCATCTAATCATCGATGCTTTATCATCATCAAAGTACAAAACTTTGCTAACTTGTAATGCACCTATTCACCAAGAGACCATACGTGAATTCTGGAAAAATGCTAAACTCCAAACACAAGATAAAAATGCATGGGAAATCACTTCAAAAATAGGAGAAGTTTTGGTTTCAATAACCCCACAGACCATCTCGGAGGTTTTTCAGATGAACGACATCACAGGTAAAAATTCTTTTCCTAAAGATGAGTATCAAACCGATTTAATCGAAAGAGGGTATGAAGGACAGATGACAAAGGCAACTTTGCAAAAGGGAGAATTTCCACCTCCCATGAAATTTCTGTTCCATGCCTTGCTCGTCTGTGTTTCAAATAAAACCATTGCGTTCAATGAAATTCCTTTGAAAATTCAATACATGGGTTATGCTATTATGGCAAAATCCGGTTTCAATTACTCCCAAGAAATTTTCAATGATTTGGTCTGTCACACCCCCAAAATACCACCTAGGGAGTGTCCCTGCTAGGCGTGTGACAAACCAATATCGAGCCACCAATCATATTGAACTCATAATAAGTTTGTAAATAAAATACCAATCTTTAAAGAATTGTACCAATAATAAGTTTAGTAAATCCCAACAAGTTCAGCGGAAGCAAAATAGATAACCAAAGCTAAACAGTATCAAAACCAAGTTACAATATCAAGAACCATCTCATGAATCTCTTCTGTCGACCCATGACCACTCCAGCTACCTCAGACAGCATGTTCCACCATCCAAAATACCTAACGACCTACGAGCTTGCAACAAGTGTATCAGACAAAGCTGGCGAGTTCACAGTTTTAATAAAACGTTAGTTACCAAGTATTTAGTCCAGTTTGTTTAACAAATAGGAAATCAATGTTGATAATATCTCAATACTGAACAAGACGACTCCTGATGTATGTATTGCCCGTTCCCCAGTACTTCTATCAAAGCACTGGGCCCGACTGGGTCATTAGTTCACACCCGCCCTCTCTCAGGAACGGGGTGAGGGTGCCAAACCTAAGTAGCGCTACCAACTAATACCCCGCTACCACCCCCGATAGCAAAAGATGGGACTTGAGAGATAAAGAGTGAGAATATTATCCAACATCACAGTTTTTACCCAAAAGACTTATCCCTCCCCGGGATACCCACTGATTGTCCCAACCACCGGGACGCATGCTCAAAGTAGTGAACTCACCTTTGATTTGCTCGGCAAGGTTAAAATATGTGTTCACAGTTGCTCAATTCAGTCCTAATATAATTACCGATAACGATCGGATTCATATACCAAAATCCACTTATTAAAGCAAGTTGTAACACAGATTGATCACTCCTGACGTGTATGACATAACAGTTCATCTAAATTCATATTGTCCAGTTCAAACACATGTAGTTCACATAATGCTCGACAATTATTCGAGACACACGTAGTCACGTACCGCAACACATAACTAACTAACAACACTTGACATCTCATCACATTATCTAAACTGAGATGCGGCCCAAAGCATTACCAACCCGCCATTTAGCCGAACAACCCAGCCCATTCGACCGGTGGCCGAGAATGCAGCCCAATATCAAAACAGCCCATTAGCATTAACTCAACCCAATTTAATTATTCCAGTTTCATGCGTGGCCCAATTAACCTTAGTGTGTGTTCGATAATGAATGTACAACCCACATCACAACCACCCCAACCAATACTAATTTTCATCTATTAACTTCCGTAATCCAGTTACATATGCCAGCCCAGTTATAGTTCGTGGCCCACAGCACGATAAGCCCAAGTCATTCATCAAATCTAAGCTAGAATCAACGAAGAACTTAGGCAATTCAACCCAGGTGTGCGTGGCCCATTCATCTGAATCAAGTTTCTTTAGCAGTTTTCCCCCTAACCTATTACCCAACCATTAGCAACTAATCACGGTTGCATGTATAGTCCAAGAATCAACATGTAATTACAATTGTTTGTGAGCTACCTCATTAATTAACATCTACTGAAATATTAATTTACATAACCCATATATCGACTTCTTAATCATATCACATAAACTTAATTCTTATCTCATTAATAGTGTTGGCTAGTCTGACAACATACTCATGGAGTATTAAACTGAACTGATGAAACACCATGGCCGACAAGTATTAAACTTCTATGTTCTTTGATTGGGCCGATCACTATTTAGTGGACTGCATTCATTGAAGGATTCTAAATAGTTATTTATCATATACTCATATCATGCACATGTAATTGTGTGTATTGAATCAAGAATCAGAGGCTTTATTGGGCCTTTCAAACAACTGCACGTGATAGAGTTACTATTGTCAAATAAGCACAGAAACCTCAATCATCATCAATAAAATATGCAGCCATCTAGTCATCTAGCAATAATGAAAGCATACACCGACCTATAATCACAAGCAAACGATGTCTACATATGCTACTCACATCGTATAGCCTCCACACATAATTCAGTTCATGTGTATATTTATTCAAGCAAGTTCCTGATCATACCACATACGTGTTATATTGCACGCAAATTCACCTAGATACATACTAATCAAAACGACTAACCAAACTCAAGAAACATATGAGATACTAACCAAATATTAGGAGGGTATGATGATGATGATCACGACAGGATGGGGGGGGGGGGGGTCCACGATCGCACCAATCCTGGGAATTGGTAAGGTTTTGCTTTGAGTTCAAGTGATAATCTCTTGGAGTTCTTGTGCTAAACTTTTAAAGTTCTTGTGCTAACCTTTCGATATTTCAAGGGAATATATAAGATGCATGATGGGTTGATTTTCATATGGCCGAGATACCCAACCCAAGCCCACATAAATGGGCTGCCAAAACAGCCTAAGCCCAAGTAAATGGGTTACCGGGTAGGAATGATCGAGGTTCTAACCTTCGGCCCAATCGCAACAAACTAGTGCCCAACTCAAACGCACTTATATGTTTGTTAAACAAGGTTGTCTAGTTGTATTCGGCCCAAGTATAATATGTATTGATTTAATATTAACAAGTTTTATGTTAGCACAAGAAAGGAATAAATAACACAAGATTTGAATCACAGAATTTTTAAATGTCACTGACCTCTAAAGTTCGGGTTGTCACATCATCCCCAACTTGAAAGAAATTTCGTCCCGAAATTTGACAAGTAAGCATGAAGGAGTGAAGTGAGAAATCAAGACTGCCGCGTATTTTCCTCGGGTGCTACATCATCCCCAACTTGAAGAGGAATTTCGTCCCGATATTCACCAGCTTCACCAGAATTAGGCTTGTCATTAGGAAAAAGTTGAGGATATTTGAGCTTCATCTGATCCTCACGCTCCCACGTGAACTCCGGTCCACGTCTTGAGTTCCAATGAACTCTAACAATCAGAATACGACTATGTTTACGCACCTTGACCTCTCGATCCATGATCTTAATAGGCTCTTCGACAAATTGTAACTTGTCGTCGATCTTCAACTCTTGTAACGACACAACCAGTGTTTCATCAGACAAACACTTTTTCAACTGCGAAACGTGAAAGACATTGTGCACATTACCCAACTCAGCAGGTAACTTGAGCTTGTAAGTAACTTTACCGATCCGCTCCAGAACTCTAAATGGCCCAACGTAACGTGGATTAAGCTTGTCGCGCTTCCCAAAGCGTACGACACCCTTCCACGGTGAGACTTTCAACATGACACGATCATTAACTTCGAACTCCAAAGGCTTTCTACGCTTGTTGGCATAGCTTTTCTGACGATCACGCGCTGCCGCCATACGATCCCTGATCTGAACAATCTTTTCCGAAGTTTCAAGCACGAGTTCAGGACCTGTGATCTGACTATCAGCCCAACAGAGAGGAGAACGACATTTCCGCCCATACAATGATTCGAACGGAGTTGCCTGAATACTCGTGTGGTAGCTGTTGTTGTAGGAGAACTCTATCAACGACAAGTGTTTCTCCCATCCTTTCCCAAAATCGATCACACATGCCCGCAGCATGTCTTCAAGTGTCTGAATGGTGCGCTCGCTCTGACCATCCGTCTGTGGGTGATAAGCGGTACTCATATCGAGTTGTGAACCGAACGACTTATGCATTGACTGCCATAATTCAGAAGTGAAACGCGGATCTCGATCTGAGATGATAGAAGTTGGCACCCGTGCCTAGAAACCACCTCCTTAAGATAAACTGCTGCAAGCTGTGAAAACTTATCTGTTTCCTTGATTGCCAGAAAATACGCTGACTTTGTGAGACGGTCAACAATCACCCAAATAGTATCGTTTCCAGCCTGAGCCCTCGGTAACCCTGTAACGAAATCCATGGCGATCTGCTCCCACTTCCATGTGGTTATCTCTGGCTGCTGAAGTAGACCTGAGGGTTTCTGATGCTCTGCTTTGACTTTAGCATAAGTCAAACACTTACTCACGTACGTCGCAATGTGAGCCTTCATCTTTGGCCACCAATACATAACCCTAAGATCCTGATACATCTTGTCTGAGCCCAGGTGAACAGAATACCGAGACTTGTGCGTTTCATCCATCACAAGCTCTCGAAGATTACCATACAAAGGAACCCATACCCGCTTCATGAAATAATGAATGCCGTCAGATCTCACCACCAGCCGTTTTTCCATGCCCCGCAAGTACTCGGCCTCGATGTTCTCTTCCTTCAAGGCCTCGATCTGAGCGGAACGAATCTGAGCAGGTAAACCAGAATGAATAGTAAGCTGTAGAGCGCGAACACGTTTAGGTTTCGTCTCCTTTTGGCTAAGTGCATCAGCCGCAACATTAGCTTTCCCGGGATGATACTTGATGGCACACTCATAATCATTCAAAAGCTCTATCCAACGGCGTTTCCGCATATTCAACTCCTTCTGATCGAAGATATGCTGGAGACTCCTGTGATCGGTGTAGATAGTGCATTTGGTACCGTACTGATAATGTCTACAGATCTTCAACGCAAATACCACAGCCCCTAACTCCAAGTCATGAGTCGTATAATTCTTCTCGTGTACCTTCAACTGACGAGAAGCATAAGCTATCACTTTCTTGCGTTGCATCAACACGCAACCGAGACCCTGAATCGAAGCATCACAGTAAACCACAAAATCTTCGGTACCCTCTGGTAAAGACAAGATCGGTGCGCTACACAGTTTCTGCTTCAAGAGCTGAAAACCATCCTCCTATTTTGTTCCCCAAGAATAAACAACGTTCTTCTGTGTCAAGGAGGTAAGAGGTTGAGCAATCTTTGAGAAATCCTGAATAAACCGACGATAGTACCCCGCAAGACCAAGAAATTGTCGTACCTCCGAAGGGTTCTTCGGTGCCGCCCAATTCCTTATAGCATCGATCTTGGCAGGATCCACATGTATCCCCATCTCGTTGATAATATGCCCAAGAAAGTGTACTTCCCGAATCCAGAAATCGCACTTCGAAAACTTTGTGTAGAGCTGCTCCTTCCTTAGGAGCTCCAAGATAAGACGTAGATGTCGCTCGTGGTCTTCCTTGTTCTTGGAGTAAATCAAGATGTCATCGATGAAAACAATAACGAAGTCGTCGAGATACGACTTGCACACGCGGTTCATGAGATCCATGAAGACCGCTGGTGCATTGGTTAACCCAAATGGCATAACCAAAAACTCATAGTGGCCATACCGCGTCCGAAAAGCCGTCCGAGGAACATCCTCCTCTCTGACTCGTACCTGATGATAACCCGACCTTAAATCGATCTTCGAATAATAACTTGACTCTTGTAGCTGGTCAAACAGGTCGTCGATACGTGGCAAGGGATAGCGGTTCTTGACCGTCACCTTGTTGAGCTCGCGATAATCTATGCACATCCGAAAGGAACCATCCTTCTTCTTCACAAACAGAACTGGGGCTCCCCATGGTGAAGAGCTAGGTCGGATAAAACCTCTATCCAACATCTCTTGGAGTTGATTCGACAACTCCTACAACTCTCCTGGCGCAAGACGATAAGGAGCACGAGCAATCGGGGCTGCTCCTGGCGCAAGTTCAATCTGAAATTCCACCTGACGGTGTGGAGGTAAACCAGGAAGTTCTTTAGGGAATGCATCAGGGAATTCACGAACTACTGGAAGATCCTCGATCTTCCACTCTTCAAAGCTTCCGAGAGTAATAAGGAGTAGGTCAATGTCGAATACCTGACCCATGAGGTCAAGTTTGCACCCAACAAGAACGTGTGAAGCTTCAATTGACTTACCATCAGCTATCTCTACTATGTGCTTAGTTACAAGTGGTGTAGGACTCAACCCTAACCGACGACTGAACCCCAAAGATACATAACTCCAATCGGCACCAGAGTCGAATAAAATAGAAGCAAATATACCATTTACTGAAAACGTACCGGTCACTACGTTGCCATCATTCCGAGCCTCCCCAGCTCCAATAGTGAACACGCGCCCACGCGCACCGTTTCCCCTGTTGCTCCCATTGTTGTTGTTATTACCCGCATTCTGATTTAACTGAGGGCAGTCCCGCCTGAAATGACCCTCGTCACCACACTGAAAGCAACTCTTGCGATTACCCTGATTCTGCTGAGGTTGTTGTCTGTCATGTTGCTGTGGCTGCTGTTGCTGCTGTCTCGGAAGTGAAACCCTACAATCCTTGGCCATATGCCCCGCTTTGTTACACCTGTGACATACTCGAGTACACTGCCCCTGATGGTGATTGTTGCACTTACTGCACTTTGGTAATTTTCCCGCATAAGAACCCTGACCTGAACTGTTACCCTGATTCTGATTTACTGAAGACGACTGGATGAAACTACGATTGCTGCCAGTGTCCGGCCTTTTCTGTGACTGCACTGAATTGGACACCTTGTCCACATCGTTCTACTTGCGCTTGCTGTCAGTGGCGGGAGTAGTATCCGTAGTAGCGGCAGCAGTAGTAGTAGCAGTAGAAACACGCGATGGTAGCGACCCACTCTCTACCTCCTGATCGGTGATCTTGTGAGCCAAACGGAAAATCTGAGTCAAGTCGTTGAGGTTTGCTGCAGTAACCAAACCCTTCACTCGTGTAGGAAATCCCTTGATGAACAATTCAATTCTTCAATGCGGAGGTCGGGACAAATTCGGGCACATTATAGCCAACTCATGAGACCGCTTCACGTATGCTTCAATCTCGGATCCCACCATATTCAGATCATAATACTCATTTTCCAGTTTCTGTATCTCATCGCGAGGACAATACTCCTCCCTGATCAACTCCTTAAAGTCGTCCCAAGTAGTGGCGTTCGCCACCTCGATGCCCAACAGCTGAACCTGGGCATTCCACCATGTCAGGGCACCATCCTCAAGTGTGCCCGTAGCATACTTCACTCTGTCACCAACAGGACAGTTACACATCGCGAAAACGGATTCTTCCTTTTCGATCCAACGCAGGAGTCCTACAGCCCCTTCAGTCCCACTAAAGGTCTGCGGCTTACAATCCATAAAGGTTTTGAACATGCAAACAAGTGGATGGTGCGGATTCTGCTGCACCGGTTGACCTATTAACGAAAGAACATATAACAAACAAGTAAGACTCAAGCATGCGACACAAGGATAAAAAGTGTTTGGTACATATTGTACCAGCCTGATAAGCCGCTAGGGCTTCAGCCACGCGAGTGCTAATTAGATCAGCTTGAGTCATAGCAATATGGCCACGTCCACCTCCGCGGCCTCCACTACGTCCACCATGTCCACTCATGACTTTATATATATATATATATATATATATATATATATAAGAAAAGGAAGGATTTAAAATGCAAGTTCAAGTAGGGGTCAAGCATCACTATGATCTCCACAAGTTTCTGAGTTCTAACGTATCACCAAATAACAGAGCGGTACCCTTTTCACACTTGTCAAGTTTCACTGGGACTCACATGCACCCCACATTATTATTATGTGTGCACCCACAATAATAATCCAATTTGCATGTTCATCTCAGCTCCACTCAATTCGTACTAGAAGGGTTCCCGAATTCACGAAATAAGACAAATGACATCACAACACAGATCATGGAAGTTCAAGGAGTGTCACACATAGCAAGGAATGTTAACAAATAAGTTCATACTGTAGTGCCGAGTGTGCATTCACATGTGATCTTATCTAATAGCAAATACTAGAGATACTGTGCAATAGTAAACAAGAGACGAATGTTCAGAAAATTATATTGGTTCCATGATTGGCTGCTGCTAAGGGTTCATCTCAGGCCATTAAAGACCTATGTTCAGAAAATTGCTTTTGTGCTTTTGGTAACATAAGAAAGATGAACAAAATCTTAGGAACAAGATCTTATATGTGAACAACAGTTTTGAAAACCCTCAAAAGATTAAATCAAAATTGTTTAAAATTAAAGAGAAAATCAGTAGTCTAAAATATGCATTAAACATAACCAAGGATCAACTCCAAACTATGGTAGTAAAATACTAGTGTTGAAAGAGTTTGAAATTTACCAAATCACATGTGAAAAAAAGGGTAAAATCCTGTAAAGGATATGTGTTGATGTTTAGAAAACCAGATCATAAGTAATGTGAAATTTGGCATAAGCATTTGCAAAAATTACCAAATCTCTCCAAAACATTGCTGAAAATGATTCTGGATTGAGTATTTCTTCCTTAAAAATCTTCCAGTGAATGTTACAACATTTATCTATGGAAAGCGTAAAAAGGGAAAGAAGAAAAATCACAAAAACTCAAAAGTGTGTTTATCTCAAAACTTTTGAAATCAAAAGAAAAGAGTATAAATCCAAAGCACTTAAGAGTTCACAGGTTAGTACTACAAAAGGGAAAATCAAAATAAATCTACATCTTTGGTCAAACATCTGTCACCAAGCAACTGTGTGCAATCACTGTATTAGGGAAGTTCAGGTAACAAAAGTATCACCAGTTAATAATCAATTAAGAGGATTAAAAAAAAAACATCCGATCTTTGAAACCGCTGACACATCAGCATTTCGCCTTTTCAACTACAAAACCCTGACAAAGGCAACTTTGCAAAAGGGAGAATTTCCACCCCCCATGAAATTTCTGTTCCATGCCCTGCTCATCTGTGTTTCAAATAAAACCATTACGTTCAATGAAATTCCTTTGAAAATACAATACTTGGGTTATGCTAATATGGCAAAAACCGATTTCAATTATTCCCAAGAAATTTTCAATGATTTGGTCTGTCACACCCCCAAAATACCACCTAGGGAGTGTCCCTGCTAGGCGTGTGACAAACCAATAACGAGCCACCAATCATATTGAACTCATAATAAGTTTGTAAATAAAATACCAATCATTAAAGAAATGTACCAATAATAAGTTTAGTAAATCCCAACAAGTTCAGCGGAAGCAAAATAGATAACCAAAGCTAAACAGTATCAAAACTAAGTTACAATATCAAGAACCATCTCATGAATCTCTTCTGTCGACCCATGAACACTCCAGCTACCTCAGACAGCATGTTCCACTATCCAAAATACCTAACGACCTGCGAGCATGCAACAAGTGTATCAAACAAAGCTGGCGAGTTCACAGTTTTAATAAAACGTCAGTTACCAAGTATTTAGTCCAGTTTGTTTAACAAATACGAAAGCAATGTTGATAATATCTCAATACTGAACAAGACGGCTCCTGTTGTATGTTTTGCCCGTTCCCTAGTGCTTCTATCAAAGCACTAGGCCCGACTGGGTCATTAGTTCACACCCGCCCTCTCTCAGGAACGGGGTGAGGGTACCAAACCTAAGTAACGCTACCAACTAATACCCCGCTACCACCCCCGATAGCAAAAGATGGGACTTAAGAGATAGAGAGTGAGAATATTATCCAACATCACAGTTTTTACCCAAAAGACTTATCCCTCCCCGGGATACCCACTGACTGTTCCAACCACCGGGACGCATGCTCAAAGTAGTGAACTCACCTTTGATTTGCTCGGCAAGGTTAAAATATGTGTTCACAGTTGCTCAATTCAGTCCTAATATAATTACCGATAACGATCAGATTCATATACCAAAATCCCCTTATTAAAGCAAGTTGTAAGACAGATTGATCACTCATGACGTGTATGACATAACATTTCATCTAAATTCAAATTATCCAGTTCAAACACATGTAGTTCACATAATGCTCGACAATTATTCGAGACACACGTAGTCACGTACCGCAACACATTACTAACTAACAACACTTGACATCTCAACACATTATCTAAACTGAGATGCGGCCCAAAGCATTACCAACCCGCCATTTAGCCGAACAACCCAGCCCATTCGACCGGTGGCCGAGAATGCATCCCAATATCACAACAGCCCATTAGCATTAACTCAACCCAATTTAATTTTTCCAGTTTCATGCGTGGCCCAATTAACCTTAGTGTGTGTTCGATAATGAATGTACAACCCACATCACAACCACCCCAACCAATACTAATTTTCATCTATTAACTTCCGTAATCCAGTTACATATGTCGGCCCAGTTACTGTTCGTGGCCCACAGCACAATAAGCCCAAGTCATTCATCAAATCCAACCTAGAATCAACGAAGAACTTAGGCAATTCAACCCAGGTGTGCGTGACCCATTCATCTGAATCAAGTTTCTTTAGCAGTTTTTCCCCCTAACCTATTACCCAACCATTAGCAACTAATCCTGGTTGCATGTATAGTCCAAGAATCAACATGTAATTACAATTGTTTATGAGCTACTTCATTAATTAACATCTACTGAAATATTAATTTACATAACCCATATATTGACTTCTTAATCATATCACATAAACTTAATTCTTATCTCATTAATAGTGTTGGCTAGTCTGACAACATACACATGGAGTATTAAACTGAACTGATGAAACACCATGGCAGACAAGTATTAAACTTCTATGTTCTTTGATTGGGCCGATCACTATTTAGTGGACTGCATTCATTGAAGGATTCTAAATAGTTATTTATCATATACTCATATCATGCACATGTAATTGTGTGTATTGAATCAAGAATCAGAGGCTTTATTGGGCCTTTCAAACAACTGCACGTGATAGAGTTACTATTGTCAAATAAGCACATGAACCTCAATCATCATCAATAAAATATGCAGCCATCTAGTCATCTAGCAATAATGAAAGCATACACCGACCTATAATCATAAGCAAAAGATACCTACATATGCTACTCAAATTGTATATCCTCCACACATAATTCGGTTCATGTGTATATTTATTCAAGCAAGTTCCTGATCATACCACATACGTGTTATATTGCACGTAAATTCACCTAGATACATACTAATCAAAACGACTAACCAAACTCAAGAAACATAAGAGATACTAATCAAAGATTAGGAGGGTATGGTGATGATGATCACGACAGGAGGGGGGGTCCATGATCGCACCAATCCTGGGAATTGGTAAGGTTTTGCTTTGAGTTCAAGTGATAATCTATTGGAGTTCTTGTGCTAAACTTTTAGAGTTCTTGTACTAACCTTTTGATATTTCAAGAGAATATATAAGATGCATGATGGGTTGATTCTCATATAGCCGAGATACCCAGCCCAAGCCCACGTAAATGGGCTGCCAAAACAGCCTAAGCCCAAGTAAATGGATTACCGGGTATGAATGATCGAGGTTCTAACCTTCGTCCCAATCGCAACAAACTAGTGCCCAACTCAAACGCACTTATATGTTTGTTAAACAAGGTTGTCTAGTTGTATTCGGCCCACGTATAATATGTATTGATTTAATATTAACAAATTTTATGTTAGCACAAGAAGGGAATAAATAACACTAGATTTGAATCACAGAATTTTTAAATGTCACTGACCTCTAAAGTTCGGGTTGTCACATGGTCAAAAATGTAAAAAATATTCAAGAAAAGAAGCAACAGGCCTTCTTACTATTTCCTAGGTTTTTAAGTTACTATTTACAAAAACAAATACCATAAGAAAGTGTTCATGTGCATGTACAAGGTGCACTATATCAAATAAACAGTTTGTCTTCTGAAACTTTTATTCACCTTATGGTCAAAGAGTCAAAAGGTTCAAAAATATAAACAGGGGAGTCTGAGCAAGTTTTAGATGAGTCCACATCTGCCTGTCAGACTTCTGCTATTGAGCCCACTGCTCATGGTGACCACAGCAGCATAACCACTGTTGTGCAACCCCCCACCAAAAGTTACCAAAAAGACCAAAAAGAAATCCAAAAAGCCCACCAACCCATCAAAAGCGGGTCTTCTGGAAGATGAGATCCCAGAAGTTAACCCTGTGATAACACAAAAGTCACTAGAAACCACTGTTGCTACTTCCTCACAACAGTTGGAGAGATCTCCACCCAAAACCTCAACTCCTCCTGCTTCCTCACAAAAGGAACATGATGTAAGAACAGGGACACCACTCTTTGATACATTACCCTCACTTGAGAGTATGTTCAATAGCCATCTCCCGGGGCCAATTCTCTTTCAACTCCCATCCCCACATCTCAAATTCTACCATCAATAAAGCCTCTGTTTGATGCCATTAAGTTTCAGACACAAAACAGCCCCTCTCACCAACACATTACTGAGAGTACATCCACAACAATGGCGGTGTCTGAAATTCCTTAATTGGTTATCCCACAAACAGTTGAGGAGGTTACACTGCAGGAGTTTCATGAAATTCCTGTCAGTAGATCAAGTGGAGCAGCTACTACAGGTGTTGAATCCACTGATTTACACCTGGACAGTAGTTACATAAGTAAGACTCCCTTGAAGGCAACCACTGTTGATTCTATCAAGGTATCCACTAGTGTGTTCAAGTTAACCACTTGTGTGATCACTAAGGTACCAACAACAGAGGGAAGTCCCCAGTACCAAGAAAAAGGGGCATCAATGGATGAACCATTGGAGACTCCTCCTGGTTCAACTACTGATACAACCACTGCTGGTGGGAAATCAGATGATACCATTAACTTGGGTGATGGTTTAAGATATCAGAAATTGACGGAGAGAGTTAAAAATATTGAAACATCTGTGGTAGATATCAAAAATATGATGCAACAGCGATTACAATCCTCAAAATCTCAATCCACTGTTTCATCATCTGCTACCACAACAAGTGAGCTATGGCAACTCCTACAACCTCTGCTTCATCAACAAAGAAAATATGCTGATCAACAACATGAAATCCAGTTACAATTTTTCAGAAATTTGATGGATGCAAGGTATAAGGACACTCAAGCTGATATTAAAGCCATCAAAGCTCAGTTACTAAACCACCGGTACTTCTCCTCCTACAATTATCTATGTAAACGCTGATGATACCAAAATGGGGGAGAAAGGAAAGAAAGGAAAGGAAGGGTTACACCTAGAGCCTGATCCAAAAGCTAAACCTGTTGTAGAGATTCCAAAACCAGATGGTACAATGAAGGTTGATGTGACTCTCAACCTGTTTACTGAAGAGAAAGCAAAAGGAAGAAAATGGAACGAAAGGGTTCTGTAAGATTTGCAGAGGAAAAGAAAGTTCTAATGGCAAAGGAAGACAAGGGTACTTCAAAAAGAAGAATAACTACCAGAAAGGTCAGCCAACCCATTTCCTCACCTTCCAAAATCATTGAACAATCCACTGAAATCCCCAAAAGTTCTTCACCTCAAACCACAAAGCCAACAGATTTTGAGGCACCTGGTATATCAACAGCTGTTGATACATTAGTGGTTTCAACATATGTTTTTTCAACCAATGCTCTCATTACTTTACCAACCACCACTCAATCCACAGATACACCTCCAAATTCAACACCTCCAACCACACCAAAAATCAAGAGAAGGAGTAAAACAAATGTCATACTTGAAGATGACACTGTACCTTCTCCACTTCCAATATCTTCACAACCTCTGATCTTATCCACTGTGCAAAAGCATACTTCAATCTCTTTAATTCAAACCACTGAGGAAACTACTGCCTTGGTTCCTTTGGGAGTGAAATATCATCTGGATCTTCCAGCAGTTAGAGAGGAGATTAAATCCTTCTATTCTGAAGATGATCCTCAAAAGAGAAACCTCACATCTCTTCATGGTTATCCTTTGCCAAAGAACATTGATGAGTATCTTCAACTGAAAGTCAAACAAGCAGAGGATATCTCAAAAAGAGACACAAAAGGAAAATCTGATAAAGAAATACAGAGAAATCTGCAATATCAGCTCAGCCAAGTTAGAATATTAGAACAGTTTTCAAAAGATCTTTGTCAGCAGTCATCAGAAAGAGATGATGAAAGCCTAAGGCAAGATTACATTGAGCACATCATGGAAAACAAGAAATACAAGGCAGAAAGGTATCAATTCAAAGACTGGACCATAAGTGAGATCAAGCAAGAAATTGAAAGAATACAAAAGATGCTTGATGACTCAACAATAAAACCAACCCCGCCAGTCTGGTCCCAGTATAAAAAGAATGTACCTGAAACGGTTTTGAAATTGAAGAGAATGAAGGTTGAGCTTATAACTACAAATTATGGCTCAAGGAATCAAATCACAAGGTGGACATAGATTAAAGTGATAGAGACATACAAAAAATTGGAAGAAAGAAGAAAGAAAGATCCATCTGTTCCTAAAAAGACATACAAAAAATTGGAAGAAAGAAGAAAGAAAGATCCATCAGAGGTTTCAACCAAACAGACCCAATCAACTAAAAGATCTGCTAAACCACTGTTCCATCTGCTATTGCCTTCTATCAAAGAAAGAGGCAAAAATAGATGGATGAAGAAGAAGAGGCACAAAGAGAATCCGAAATAATGAAAGTGGCCATCAAGCAGACGTTGGTAGAAAATCCTGACTCAACAAAGCTACAAGAAATAGCCAAGAGATTCATGAGCAGGCCTTCATCACCAAACTCCTCACAAATAAAAACTCTCCCAAGAAACCCACTGAAATAAAAAATACTAAAGTGGAAGTCTGATAAAAAGACCCACGTATTAACATTTCTCAAGTCAAGTGGAGAAGTTGAACACATAACAAGGGAAGATGCACTAGGTTTGAGTGTAGCTGACCTCCAAGATATGTTAGAACTTCAACTGTGTAGGTATGAGGATGATGAAGATTCTCTGAACTTTGAATTACAATTCAAAGGTCAAATAAGGGAAAAGCTGATGAGAGAATAAAGATCAAGAATAAGGAAGAGTTTTGGCATCATATGTTCTAGGGGGAGATTGTTAGGTCATGCACTCAAGCCTGAAAAGAACAGATGATATGGAGAGCCAAAACTGGATCCCAATAGTTGATCCACAATAAGCAATGCTGATCTAAGTTCCCTCCATGGCAGTGGTTATAATAGCTGATCATGCTAACGACTATTATAACTAACCACTGCTCCTTATAAAGACTGATGGAGTTAAAGACTGACGAGGCCTACCACTGTTGAAGACAAAGCCCTGTTGAAGACAAGCACTGATGTACCTAAGGCCTGATCAACCAAAGGAAAACCACTACTCAGTAACAGCAGTGGTTCAACATCTACAGCAGATTCAACATCAGTATTTATGTATCTGTGTTTCTTATGTAACAGTGTTTAGTGTATCAGTGTTTAGAGTTTGTTACAGGTTGTTAGATGTCACTGTCTAGGTGATGTCAGCACTAGATGCTCAGTGGTTTAATCTGTACTATAAATAGAACAGTATCTGTACTGTTCTATTTGAGCTTCGAGCTTTTTGCTCATCTCCTTTCATCTCGTACGATCAACCATTGAGCTCAGGCTGAGGGGGAGTTTAGTATGTAAGCATGTATATTAGTTGATAGATTGTAATGCATCTTTGTAATCTTTTGAGTAATGAAAAGCCTGTGTTTATTGCAAACTATTTCTCTTTTATTGTGTTATAAAGTTTGTTTCCATTTCCGCCTCATTTAATCTCTGTTTTATGTTCATCCATTTGTTCATTATTATCAAACAATCACAATCATGACAGCCCCAGATCCTAACAAGAACAATGAACTCAATGATACATTGAATATGGGCAGCAACATCGGTGAGCAACTGCAACAGGTAGAGTTGCAAAGCAACGAGATTAAAGCGGTAACACTGAGTGCTAAATACAGAAACAAATTAGAGTACGATCTAGAGTATACTTATGTAAGTGATGTATTAACTTATAATCTAAGTATATAGTTGTCTATTATAGATAACAAGTTTTAGCACCATCTTAGTTTGTGTCTACTGTCAGTATATATATTTAACCTTAAAAACTGTATAATCATTCATTGACTAATAAAATGTGGTATGCATGGTTTTAAAGTGTCTAATGAGTTAGGTAGTGTTGCTTCAAGGCTTAGAATGTACTTTCGCAAACTTATATAGTACTGTGTATGATACAATTGAGTACGACACCATGCATCATCCAAACGTCAACTATGAGGTTAAACATGGTACATTTTTCAATAATTTATCCGCGAGTTGAATTTTTGGATGACGAAACACATAAAAAATGTAGAATAAGTTATGGATACTATGACAAAGTGGTTAAGAGCCGCTACATTATTTAACGTAAATGATCACTGGATTGGAATGCTCGCAAAAGAATCGGAATCGGAGCTGAGTGAAGATGAAAATAATCAAAAGTAAGTTTACATATATATATATATATATATATTTCAACCATTTATGCATTTCTGATCTATTACACTAACCTTGGTCACTAACGGTATAGTTTTGTAGGTATACATATTTCAATCTTAAGGGACTGAACCGCTAATTTTTTTGTTCATTTTAACTAGCATTAACCCGTATATGTATTTGTTCAACCTAAGTATTTAACGTGTTCAGTAAGTAAAAAATATTAGGGACTAAAGTGTTAAAAGTTAGTTGGTTACATCTTACATGAACCTCAAATTAATGTTACTTATATGTAATCTACCAAAATTTGTGATATAAATTAGGTTAATGGAATTTTGTTGACATGTGTTCAATTTTTGATCAAACATGTCAAAAAATTGGATATTTGAGGCACTCGGACCATTTAACCAACATAAAACTGAAATAATAAAGTTGTAGAGTGCATTAGATCAGTATATATCTTAATTATGGTGGGTTTGCATTCTTTTTGTTATTTATGTTAATGTAGGTTTGCAAAAAGTATACAAGGTCTATCTTCAAGCTCAATACTGGGACATGCATGTGACTATTTTATGTTTGGTTCTGTCATATTATTAGGTTTCTTATTGATTTGGTTTAGATTTTATATTATCTCTGATTGCATTAGTATAGTGTTTGGCTATAATAATCAAGATATAATTGACTTTGTAAAAAGTCAACTGATGTGCCATGCTAATAATTTGAGTGGTGGATATATACAGAGTGGGAATGGAAGAAAATGGTGGCTTTGAAGACAGAAAAGGCTGAGATAAATCAGCTTGTTGGTCTGCTACGTCAACAACAAATGAAGGATCAGGACGATGTGTGATCATAAAAGTTGGGTAGTAAAATATTGGATTTCTCCGTCAAGCAAGTGAGGTATGAAATTATCGAGTACTTTTAACACTACATACAACATGTCCTTTTTTAATTAGACCCGTTAGATTCAAAACTAGACCCATTTGACCTATTAGATTCAAAACATTTACTGAGTTTGTCATCTTGGTTTCATTATCTATACGTTTTTTTTTTTTAGCAGGTAGTTTTACATTTATGGTTGATTGGATAATAGATCGATATGAGGTAAACGACTCAGTTGCATAACAGGTAAAAATGACAAACTTTTATACGGGTATGAGTTTGCCGGGGGTGATCAGTTTTAGCCTTCAGCTTTATGGAGATGGAGATGACAGAATATCAAAGACTTTGATTAATTAGATATCACATGAGAAAGAAAATGACACATAAGTGTTTTTAGGCTGATAAAGAAGGTTGCAGTAAAGGGTATAGTTTTGTTTTGTTTTGTTTTGTACATCTTAAGTGTTAAAGTAGGTTCGGATAATTACTTATTACTTACAAATTAATATAATAAAACGTTACTAAAACTACCCGTGTTTTACACGGGTCCGACTACTAGTTAATTATAAAAAAGACAATAATATTATAGCCTTATAATTATGAATTAAAGTATTAAATGACGAAACATAGATTTATTACTATTCACGTTTTGAATTGTTATAGTGTAGAATGGTATCTTGAAAAAAAAAACCTCTTTTTCATTATAACAAACAAGTGCAAGCATCATTCAGATGATCATCAAACATCTGGTTCCGGTTAGGTTAAACAATTGAAACAAAACCAATTAGAAATGTGCCTATAATGCTTACTAAATAATTGAAACAAAACCAGTTAGACATGGGCCTATAATGATTTCTAGATTAGAAAAAAATTAAGCATGGACCTCTAATGATTTAAAGTATAATAATTAAATTCAAGTAACTGGGCTTAATTTTTGAACTATAAATTTGTTTATTATCTAATTCTTTTAGAAGAAAACAAAACAACGGTGTTGTTTGTAAAAATACAATGGTGTCGCTAGTAAAAAACAATGGTGTCGCTCGAATTTTTCCTATTATACCACTACAAGAAACTGGAGTTTTAGTGGCAACATTTGTTGTCGCTAATAATGCTAAAAATCGCCGCTATTGCTCCGTCGCTATTGTTAACTTGTCGCCGCTATTGATGTTATCGCTATTAGTTGATTACTTTTAGTGGGGACTGCATGACTTTTAGCGACGAACAATGTCGCCACTAAAAGTCATAATACCAGTTTTTTTCTGCTATTTTCAGCTTCCCAGATAACACGTTGCACCAATATCAATATTTTTTCCACATATGCATAACATTAAACCTAAACAATCCAAATGACAAATGTTTTCTCCCAAAATTACCATACGTATAGGCTTTAAAATCAACATTGGTTGGTCAAGATGGCCTAACAACTCGAGATATTGTAATATCTATATTAAAACAATTATGGCAGCATCAACTCATTTCGACACACTTATAAGTCGCCACTATGTTTATCACAGAATAAATAAAAACATAAAAACGAAATCGAACCAAATCCAACAGAGATTTGTTGGTCCATATATTCAAACTCAAAAGAACAGATGATAAGGAAAGCCAAAACTGGTTCTCTAACAACTGATCACCAATAAGCAATGCATGTTCTAGTTTCCCTCTAATGGCAGTCCTTCTATCAACTGATAACACTAAGTACTGATCCACTCAGCAACTGTTCTACAACCCCTGATCCTAAGGACTGAAAATCCAACAACTGTTACTTATTAAAGTACTGATGAAAACAAAGCACTGCTATTCTCAAGACCTGATCAACCTATGAAGAAAGCACTGATGAGCAACATCAGTGCTTAGGCAAATAACAGTGGAAGGATCATCAGTGTTTATGCATCAGTGTCTATTTTTAATCAGTGTTTGTAATAGATCAGTGTTTAGAGGTTGTTAGGTTGTTAGATGTCATTGTCTTGGTGACGTCAGCAAAGATGCTCAGTGGTTAGATTTGTACTATAAATAGAACAGTACCTGTACTGTTCTATTAGCTCTTTTGCACACACTCATTCTGTACGAACTAACTAGTGAGCTCAGGCTGAAGGGGAGATTAGTTGCATGCATGCAATTGTTTTGAGTATTGTAATTTGATACAATCATTCAACTTAATGGAAAACATGTTTGCTTATAGCTTTACTTCCATGATTGTGTTTATAAAGTTTGCTTATTATTTCCGCTGAAATTACTACATCTATGTTCTATCTTTTTACATTAATTAATTCAAACAAACACAATCTAAAGAGACACAGATCCTAACAAGTGGTATCAGAGCTTTGGACAGTCAAATTTGATCTAACAATCATTTTGACATAAAAGTTCAGCTCGAATTCATTGATACTTTCAGTTGTTCGTATTTAGTTGAATAACAGAGTAAGTTATAATCACGTATAAAAGTTGATTATTCAAGACCTGTAAAACAACCAGAATGGCGTCACATTCACAAGACACTCACAACACCGGCACACTCTTTAAACCACCTATGTTGGTCAGATCCGAGTATAACATCTGGCAACGTAGAATGGGTCACGTTTTGGCTCAACAAAATGCCGGATGTTGAAAGTCGGTTACCTTTGGACCACATGTTCCAATGGTGCCGAGTACTGAAGATCCAAAAGGCTTTGTGCCCAAAAGAATCAAAAATTATTCTAAACAGGATTATAAAAAAATTGAATTAGATGCAAAGGCATTTAGCATAGTAGCTTCATCACTCCCCAATGATATCTATGTTGGGTTGTTACATTGTAACAGTGCCAAGGAATTGTGGGATGCACTTAAGGAACAATTTGGTGGTACTGAAGAAGTAATTGAAAATAACAGGGAGGTTTTGAATCAACAGTATAAAGCCTTTTGTCATGTCAAGGGTGAATCATTAACACAACAATTTGAACGTTTTAGTTGTCTCATAAGTGAATTGAAACTTGTTAAGGTTGAATTTGCTAAATCAACTCTAAATAGTAGGTTTCTAAGATCACTTCCTGAAAAATGGGACACAATTGCTTTTGTAACCAGAAACTCTGTTGGGTTCAAAGAACTTAGTCTGACTCAACTTCATGGTCGACTTCTCACCTATGAGAGAGAGTTGAACTAGAAAAAGAAGTTACAAGAGTCTGGGAAGGTTGCTGATGATTACACTTTCGGTAACACAGCTCTTCTGGGTCAGGAAGAATCTGGTGGTAGTAAGGATCAGGGTTATAATCATTGTATTGATATAACAACTCGTGGAGCTTTTAACAACTCTGATTCTTACTCATCCAATTATGCTTTTACAGCTAATGGAGAAAACCATAATTCTGAAAATATGTTCTTTGAACTCAATGATCTCCAGCTCTTTGATCCAACTGATCTGGAGGAAATGGATATTTTGCACCAACTTTCACTGCTGAGTGTTAGAACCAGCAAGTTTTATAAGAGAACAGGGAGAAAATTTCCAGGGTTGCATGGGAACTTGAAAGTGGGGTTGGATGAATCAAAGATAAAATGCTACAAGTGTAATAGGTTAGGTCATTTTGCAAGAGAATGTAGGAGTCAAAATAATGAACCAATCATTACACATCCTAGCCCTAGACCGCAAAATACCCAAAACACTTTGCATTATTCCCAATATGCCCCTGCTGCTCATGTAAACACTGCTCATTATGCACACCCTGTAACACCTGTTCCTGTGCACTATGTCCAATCCCTTGTCCCACAGATACAATATGTCCAGGACCTAGCTCCTTAGGTTCATGTGCAACAAGCTACACCTCAACAAGCTGCCCAAACATCTGCTCAAGCAGATCAACAAAGCTTCTTTACCCATGGCTTTGTTGATTAGAGTAGTTTGCCTGAAGATTTAGCTGATGATAACTTTGCTCTATATGCTAAGAATGATGTTTCTAGTGATGAATTCTGTTTTGCAGCATTAGAGTCTATCCTAGAAGGGCTGGAAACTGAAGAAGGGGAATCCAGTGCAGAAACAGTGGATGCAATTGCTGAAGCAGTGGTTACTGTTGTTGTTGGTGAACAACTGTTGGAAGACAAACCTGAACCACTGATGGAGCCACTGTCTGTGTCACACCCCGACCACGTAGAACATACAAAACGTGGCGGAAACATCGGGGAGTGTTGTAACAGAATTAATGTTTGACAACCATAGATATTAAAGTTTCGTTTTATTCAACAAACAAGCGAGTTACATTGTCTTTAAACAAGAAGTAAAGAGTACACAACATAAATTAACTAGTTCTTGTCTCGTTTTAAGTCACTAAGGCACAAGTCCGCCTAAGTATGTCTTGATAAGTCCTAGGCATCATCTCCTGAAAACACATGTGAAAATAGGTACGTCAGCATAAAAATGCCTGTGAGATACATAGGTTTTGTAAAAATGAGATTCATGACTTATGTTTAAGAAAATGTTTAGTCATGAACCTTTTAGTTTGCTTTGTTTTGTAAATTGTTTAAAAAGCAATAAGATCAGATGATATGTATAAGTAAGAAAATTATGTATGGTTAAATGAATAACCAAGTAAAATGAGTTTGTAAAAGATAAGTTGTTTTGTAAAGCAATGTCTTGTGAAAAGTATGTTATTTGTATAAAATGTTATATATCTCAAATTGAAATGATTCAAATAACGCTACAATATGTGATATCATACAAGCACTTATTTATAGGAAGTACCAGCGGCGTATCCACCATGCTTGTATCATATTACACACGCATCGTTAATTAAGTCACTTACTCAAACCAAACCAACAATGTAATAAGTCTATGTTTAAACAAATAGTCAAAAGTCCTTGTATAAACCATGTCAAATGTTTATAGTCCAAAACTAGTCAAGTAATGTGTAACCCAAATGATATGTATGGCATGTAAAATAAGACTACTTAAACCATAAGTAAAAATGTACAAAACAAAGTATTGAAGTAAAACTTGGTTTAAATCGAAGTTATGTTTTGTAAAATATATGCATGCTATACTGAATATGAACATTTATGCGGTATTGTGAAAATTCATACATCCAAGCCTTGAGACAGTCAGATAACTATGTAAAAGTGAGTTATCAAAAGAATATGTATTCGGATTCGGTCATTCCTTACGTCCAAACAAACCCGAGATTTCAGGAATGGGATTTGTCAAGTCCTATGGTACCACTACCTACTACCGAGCGACATGATCGGTGTTAATGAATGTACATTGTCTCATTTAAACAAACCAAATGTCATACCAAAATGTAAGCATGTGATGAAGATAATGTACCTAGTATGCTAGAGTAAACATACAAGGTAGAGCTGTAAAACAATGTGTCCATATGTTACTGGAACATATGCAACAGAGATGCAATGTAAAACAAATGTACTAAGTATGCTAAGTTAACATACAAAGCAGAAAAGTCATGTAAATCAATGTGCTAGCATGTTATCAGTCAACATACTGAGCAGAAATGTAGTGTAAAACGATGTACTAAGTATGCACACAATGGACATACATAGCATGAAATGTAATGAAATCATGTACTATAATGTACTAACAAACATAGCCGGTATATGATGTGAAAACAGGAAAGCACGAAAGTAACAAGTAGGCACATGTGTTTCACCCCAAAACAGTTTGGAAAACAGTAAAAGAGGGGTCTATGTACTCACTTGAGATTGCTTAGTAGTCCTTGAGTAACAACCAAACAATGCTAGAGATCGCGGATATCAACGACACCTAATATAGGTAACTATGTTAATAAACCAGACCTAAATCGAAAGATCTGATAGAATGAGGGTTCGTAAACCAAACGAGTATAGAGACTCGTGTCATATGGTTTAACAAAGCCTACATACTAAATGAAACCTAACATAAGTGTTTACGACCCATTGCGACCCATTAAGGTAGTTTATGCTACTTTAACGCGTCGTGCGCGTGAAACGCGTTCGGACCGTCTAACTAGTCCTATGACAAGTGTTATATGCCTAAACATGTTACATAATCAGTTATGTGACAAAAGTTTAGGTTACATATGCTTAATTACCAATTATATATGAAAAGGGTATTCTGGTAATTTACCTAAGGCATATAAACTACCTATCATACAACTACTTAAACGATGTGACCATAAGGTATAACCTCGGAAGGTTATTCCCTATACACTATGGTCACCTAATGTATTTGGTCGGATCCTAATGATCGACCAAACTGGGTCGGGTTCGAAGGTATAAGCGATTTATTAGATCGCTTACCCTACGACCCTAGACAACGTGGTAATTAGTAGGCATAGTCCCAAGGGACTATAACCAACGTGATTACAATCACGTTGCGAAGTTCAAACGAACTTCACATTGACCATAAGCTGGTCAACGCTGAAAGTCAAACAAAGTTTGACTTTCTGACTCTAAAAGCAATAAAATAAAGAAAAGAACGAAAGAATACTTACGAAGGGTCCCCGAATGCTAATCTCGATCCAAGAACTCAGGTATGAAACAATGGTTTCAACTTAGAGCTCTCAAATCCAGATTCTTGTGAGAAATGAGGTTGGGGTGGATGGGTATTTATAGGAATACCCGAACTGTTAGGATCGTTTGTCGAATATCGTGCCTTAATCGCATCCGTACAAGTGTCGGAACCTTATGGTGGCTAAAAATGGTCCTTATCAGCTGACTAGGCATTAGAGAATGTGTGGGTGTGAATCAACCAGCTGTGATCTGTGATTAAATGCATTTAATCTGGTCTGATATGCGGACGCGGCCCGCTTCAGGATCAGGCAAACATAATGCGGGCCGCCTGGCCTTGTCAGATCAGAAACATGTTTCAAAAATGACAGTTTAGGTCCCTGCACGTGTTTAAAGCCATTTCCGACACTTCTAAGGCCCGTAAAGCCAACTTAAAGGCCCTAAAATGATGCCTAAACATTGTGGACATGAAACATGCTCAAAAATATGTCGGAGGTTGGTTCGTTTGGTCGTATGAACGCGATGTTCGCTTAATTACGACAGAATGCGCATAACTGCGCAAAACGATCCAAATGACGCGACGAATGGATTTTTCTCATGCTAAACACTAAAATAAAATATTTTAGTGCTTACATAAATTTTTGGATGTCCGGATGTATTCAGAACGTAAGTTATGCACGAAAATGCAAACTTGTGCACTTTTTAACGCTTTTAGTCCCTGAATGACACAAAAGTTTATTTTAGCACACCGAACCCTTAAAATCCTATTTCTAAGTTATGTAAAGGATATTTAGGGTGTGTTTAACTTATGGTCATGTTCCGGAATGTCTGTTACAGTTCAAATTGGCATACTTTCGTAGTTTGTCATATTTAGTCCCTGTAGACGAATTAATTTGCTTTTGGCATACCAAAGCCTTTGAAACTTATTTCTAAGTTATATAAAGGTTATTTAAGGTATGTTAAGCCTATTTCACTATTCCGGAGTGTTCGTTGCATTAAACAGGTTATATTTACGCATCGGTGCGCGTATAACCTTCCAGAAAGCGATTTAGAGTTTGGAATTGAACAAAAATTGATATGTGCAAATGATACACATATTTTTACAAATCCCAAGTATGAAATATAATATTTCATTGGTTCGGTATTTGTTTGATAGCCGTGAAGGCACAGGTGTTACAGTCTGACCCATGGTCTGTTGAAGTAGAAGAGAAGAAGCCCAAAGAATGTGAAAGTATCTATGACTGTGCCATGATGGCTGCAACTAAGGTATCACCTCAGGTCCTCAAAAACCTATGTTAAGACAAATGCATCATAGCATTTTCTAATGTTAAAAAGGTGAATGAAAACCTTAGAGATAAAATTTTGAAAAATGAAGTACAATTTGAAAAGTCTTTAATAGAATTGAAAATTAAATTCTGAGAAAAAGATAATGAAATTTGCAGCCTCAAGCATGAGCATAACATAACCAAGGACTAACTCTAGGCTATGATAGAAAAATATCAAACTTGTAAAAAGGAGTTGGAATCCACCCAAATCACATGTGAAAAATGGGTGGAATCCTGCAAAGGTTATGAAGTGATGCTAGAAAAACAGATCAAAAGCAATGTAAAATTTGGCATAGGTTTCAGGAAAAATGACCAAGTTGAAAACACCGCTGTAAATGAGTCTGCTCAAAACACTATTGAGATAATACCAACAAACAAGGATGGTCAAGAAATAAAAATAACCGATAAAAATGGTAACAAAATCACTCTTGAAAGACCAGAGGGGTCCTCAACCTTTGAGGAGATTGAAAAATATCAATTCAAACCCACTTGGTCAGATGAGTGTGCAATCCTTGAAAATTTCAAACCAATGGATTTCTCCACAGTGGATGGTGTGAAAGCACCAAAGGCCAAGATAATTCCTTTTAAGGACATCCCAACAGTGGTTCAAAACTCTATTGCAAAGGAGTCTGAAAAGAGGAAAAAGAGATAAAAAGTTAAAAAATTGTTTTGTGACTTTTGTGAAAAGAAAAATCATTTAACAAAAGATTGTTTTCACTTAAAAGCCTATGACATTAACAAAACAAGCACCATTGAGCCTTCAAAAAACTGCACCATCTGTGGAAAATCAAACCATCTCACTCATGAGTGTGTGTACCTCAAAACCTTTGAGGTTAAAAGAAAAGAATTCACTGCAAAAACACCCATGAGTTCATCAAATCAACCAATCATGAAACTACAACAATCTGTGCCTGTCCAAATAGCTGTTACAAAACAGTTGAACAAAAACTCTGTTCCAAGAGATGTTCAAGTGACAGATGCACCTCCTTCTAACCAATTCCAAAGTGGAAAAGGTCAACCCCCATACCAAAGGGTTCCACTTGTTTATGAGGTTTACAAAAAAGCCTTCTAAACTAAAAGTGAACAGGCATCCCTTTGGATATCAACATCTGACAGGAAATGGCCCATAGCAGTGGTTAGAAAGAAATGCTTCAAAAGCTGTTCAAACCCATGAGCTAACCATTGTTCATGTTCCTGGACTTGACTCTGACACTGTTGTGACCCCATCCAAAGCCTCATTGGCTTTGGATACCCTCCTGAACTAATTATTTACTTGATGTGCAGGGAGCTTCTTCATGCTTATATAGTCTTTGGTATGAAGATAGTGGAGGCTCCAGGCACATGACTGGATGTAAAGCCCTACTCAAAGAATTCAAAACTCATGGAGGGGATGATACATATTTTGGTAATAATAGTAAGGGAAAGGTGTTGGGGTCTGGAACAGTTCAGTTTGGTAAAGTCAAGTTTGAAAATGTTAATCTCATTGACTATCTGAAATTCAACCTCCTTAGTGTCTTACAAATGAGTGACAAAGGCTATGGGTCATTCTTTACTAAGGAAAGTTGCAAGATTGTTGGACCAGAAATGGTAAAAAAGATTGAAGAAATAATAGCCAATGGAAAAACCCAACTTGTTGCTCAAAGAAGTGGCATTGTTTATGTAGTTGATTTGTCAAAAAAGAGCCCTATGACTGATGCATGTCTGTTCTTAGCTGCCTCTAACAAAGAGACAGAATTATGGCACAGAAGATTGGGGCACACAAATCTCAAGACAATCACTGCCTTGTGAAAACAAGGCCTTGTAAGAGGTCTTCCACAAAAATTGTTCACCTGTCCTGAGCATTGTGTTTCCTGTTTAAAAGGCGAACAACATAAAAGCTCATATAAGTCCATTGAAGAGTCCAAAAATACCAAGTGTTTGCAAATGCTGCACATGGACTTTTTTGGCCCAGTAAAAATCATGAGCTTGAAAAAGAAAATATATTGTTTGGTAATAGTAGATGATTTTTCTAGGTTTATATGGACTTACTTCTTACATTCTAAAGATGAGACTGCATGCATTTTGCAAGACTTTGTCATACAGGTTGAAAAGCAATTTGACTTACCAGTAAAAGTCTTTAGGAGTGACAATGCCATAGAATTCAGAAATAGGGAGTTGGATAAGTTTTGTATGTCAAAAGGGATTGTAAGGCAAAATGGGGTGGTTGAAAGGAAAAATGGGGTGATTGAAAGGAAAAATAGAACTCTGATTGAAGCTTCCAGAACCATGCTAGCAGATTCCGGTTTGCCATTAACTTTCTAGGCAGAGGTTATAAACACTGCCTGTTATGTCCAAAACAGAGTTTTGATCAACCCCAGGCATCAAAATACTGCCTATGAAATTCTATATAAAATCAAACCACTGATCTCATACTTCAAAATCTTTGGCTGCCCTTGTTTCATTTTAAACTTAAAAGATACAATTTCAAAATTTTCAGCCAAAATAGATTGTGGTTATCATCTGGGATACTCAACCACTTCCAAGGCCTACAAAGTATTTAACACTAGGACTAGGTGTGTGGAAGAGACTTTGAATGTTAAGTTCAATGAACTTTCATCTCTAAAAATCCCAGCAAATCCTGCTAAATTGTTTGATTTAGATAAATTCACTTTTGAAGATGTGTCTGTTAAGACAAACCATGCAGGTACACCACAATCTCCACCACTAGACAATGGATATGAAGTTGTAATTCCACAAAAAAAATTCACATCCATTAGCAGAGTAACAGATGTTCAAAACAGCTGTCAAAGCGCAGCCAATGCTACATCAACAGTTGTTGACCAAAGTAGCCCTTCAACCTCTGCTTCCATATCTTCAACCACTGTTGATAAAAATCTACCAACAGTGGCTAAAAATCAAATTTGTGACACACCAATTGCTCCTATCCCTCCACCTCCATTTCAAACAGTTGTTGGATCATCAAAGTCACCAACAGTTGTTAGCTCAGATGATTCACATCTGCAGCCTTCACCATTTAGTGCCATTGTTCCATATAAGGGAGATCTAATCTTCCTGAAGTCTCATCCACCAGATCAAATCATTGGCAACATCAATGAAGGGGTTCTCACCAGAAGTCAATCCTAAAACATCTGTCTTTTTGCTGGCTTTCTATCACTCCATCAACCAGTCAAGTACCAAGAGGCACTGAAAGACAACAGTTGAGTAGAAGCTATGCAAGAAGAGCTCCAACAGTTTAAAAGACAACAAGTATGGGAAATTGTACCACTGCTAGAGGGTGTGAGTCCTATTGGCACAAAGTGGGTCTTCAAAAATAAAACTGATGAAAGGGGCATTGTTGTCAACAATAAAGCAAGGCTTGTGGTTCAAGGTTTCAGACAGGAAGAGGGCATTGACTATGATGAAAATTTTGCCCCTGTATGTCACACCCGGGCTTTGCGGAAGCGTGGTAAATTTTGGTGTGACTTCTTAATACCATTGCTTAATCATAACAAAGCTATATGAAATAAAAACATGCAAGATCATCCGTTTAATTTAGTTTTAAAACCAGAGTAACATACCATTGTCTTAAAAACTTACAACATTATAACATAAAACATTGTCTTAAACATGAGATAAACGCAGTTTAAGATTTGTGACTTGTCCAAGAAAGAGTCACATTTCCTAAACTGGGATGACCTTGGAACCCAATATGCAGCGGGAAAACACGTCATACCGTGCCAGATCCTGTTAATTTCCTGAAATACATGTAAGTTGAAAAATCAACAATAATGTTGAGCGAGTTCATGTGCAAGTGAGTATGTAAAACACTTGTAAGTATAAAAGTTCCCTGGTATGTAGCAGTGTAAGGAAAAGAGATCACCAATGGTTTGCAAGGCCATTAGCATGTTGTGAAATGCAAGTAGGAAGACTCAACCTAGCAGATTTTTGCGTCGGGTACAAAGTCACTCAAGGTCCGTTCTGTTGGTCCTCTTAGAGGTCCGTTCTGTTGGGCCTAGAGTTGGGCTCGCTACACCCAGATAGATCTACCGCTTACGTCCCTCGGTACTTCTGCCTACCCATTCACATGATCTAAGTAGTAAACCTCCTTACGTTAACATACCGTGTATAATAGTACTTGTAAACAAAGTAACATGTATTTCACCCCCGCAGTTAAGAAAACTGAAAACAGTTAGAGAAAAGGGGGACATGAACTCACAGTGAAGCGTCTCTACCAAGTATCTCCAAATCAGAAAGCTGCGCGACGACCTACAAGTGCTAATTCTATTAGACGGACGGCCGTGCCTTAGCTTTATAGTTTTAAGTCTTTGGGAAATAGTTAGACAACTATTTCGTGTTTACGTTCTGTATATACTTGGTAGTTAATCTCCTTCCCAAGGATGGGGGATTCAATACATGTGCGTTCAAATTATATCATTAAGTCTCACTTAATATATATACCTTTCCAATTCCAAAATATAAGTATTTTTCTCAAAAATATTATATTTTCATTTCACATAATTTTTCTCCAATAATACGTTGTTAAAATACGCGTTCATAAATATTTCTGTAAGTGCGTAAGTTACGTTTTAACAATCGAGTGGTAAAATACTTACCGGTGTAACTTATATGCTTATGGTGAAAGCGTTCGTATTATTTTGGATTCGTTAACGTTCGTAAATATTATTTTTACTCTAAAAATAATATTTATGTATTTTCACAAAATAATCATAAACAGTGTGTGAAAAATATATATATTTATCACGTTAAACTTTGTGAAAATCCCACCTCCGAATATTTAGTAAATAAAGTCATGGCGAAATTTATGTTTGGAAAACATGTCAAAAATGATTCTAACACTTGTAGTGTAATTAGTTCTAAGTGTTAGGTTTTTTTAGAAAAATTTCGCCAGAGTTTCCTCTGTAACTGGAGGTGGCCACGCTTTCAAGCGTATCATTTTCTTTTACAAAATCAAGTCAACCAATGTTCTCAACATTATCAAACAACTCTTCAACATCTTAACTAGTCAAAGATAGACAAAATCGCAAAAATATACGAACTTGTGGTTTGTCTAAAAATACGTAGTAAATCTCTTTACTTTTAATGGATCTTTTGTGTAAATAATCTGGTTTTGTAAAAACCTTGCTTTTAGAGAAAATCCATCTTTACAACTTCTAGTAACATTTGACAAAACTAGTTCTTTGTCGGATCTTTTCATTTCACAAGTGTTTTCACACTTGTGGTTTATAAAAATCATGCTTGTTAGTGTAAGGTCCATCTTTTAAAATACATGATTTTCTTGGTACGTGGTTCTTTGAAAAATACCGGTTGTAGATACGTAGATCTACTAGTTTTAAACACTATTGTACATGTCAAAACACTTTTACACAAGTTCATGTTTCATGTGTGGTAGAGTTTCACCTTTT
>JARYGA010042959.1:0-45157 GCA_030545235.1 Helianthus tuberosus
CAGCCGAAGAAATCACTGGGTTCCTTTTTCCAAATCATACAAGGTTTACACAACAAAAAAAAACGTTTTTTTCCGAATCATACAAGATTTACACTACAAAAAAACGTTTTTTTCCGAAAAGACTGGGTTCCTGGGAACCCGGTCTTAACATACTACATCCGCCCCTGGTGGGGAGGACTATGACTAGGACCATCCTTCGTACCCTCTAGTTTTGTGGGATGGACCATCATTGGGAGGACTATGACGTGGTGCCTACGTGGCGGGTCATCCTCAATTGGAGGACCATAACCATACCCTCTAGCCTAACTGCAACCCAGTTTGGTAAGCTTTTCAAACCGGAAACAGGATGTTTTAAAAAAAATGCTAAATTTAGTTTTGGGTTAAAACGGGTCTCAAAAAAAAGGAATCGGTGGAAATTAGTAGTCTTAAATTTAGTTCATTGATATTTTTATGATGGCTAGTGGCAACGAATAAATAGATTGATATTTTTACGATGGCTAGTGGCGACAAATAAATAGATAGGCGAAGGTTGTGAATTGTGAACGATGGCTAGTGGCGACAAATAAATAGATAGGCGAAGGTTGTGAATTGTGATAGTGACGATGGCGGCGGTGGGGGCTTGGGAAGGTGTGGCTTTAGAGTCTTGTGATGTACTTAACTTCTCAACTCATCACATATTGTTTACATTTATTATTTATAGTATATATAGTGTGTCCAAAATGCACTAAAAAGGTACATAGAAATATGCATTAAAAAGGTACATAGAAATATTAAAATTTTAACGGTCGAGATGACAATCACCAATTGTTTTTTGGGGAAATCACGAAAATGGCCACTGCAACGCCGTCTTTGCCAATTTAGCCAACGGACACCCCTCGCCGAGCCGTTTCAGCGAGCTGAAACGGCACAAGATTCCCTTTAAACGGCCAGCCAAACGTTGGGTTACACGTGTCCGACAAAGCCTGTAACGGCTTGAGATTTATGCAGTCAACGCCACGTGTCCATCAAACCTTGAAAGAACTTAGCCAAGCCGTTACAATCGGCTCATGTTGAAAGATCTTAGCCGAGTTCCTTCAGCGAGCCAAGCCGTGTTCTTAGGATTTAGCCGAGCTGATACCCTTCAAAAGTGGTCCCCACTTCTGCAAGCCAAGCCGTTACAGCTGGCACCGAGCCGGTTCGTCCCATGCTCCAAGCCGTCTCCGCTGCTCCAAGCCGGTACAGCTGGCACCGAGCCGTTTCGATATATGGTTTGAGCCGTTTCAGCTGCTACGAGCGGTTTCAATGGTTAAGTTTATAGATTTAAATTTGTATGTTTTGTCCTGTGTGTTTGTGCAACAGATTCATCTAAATTATCAAAACATTTAGCTTTTGTAGAGAGAAGTTACCAACTTAAAATTATGAAGATTCGTTTGGTTGTATACAGCGGCGGAAAGTGGGAAATCGTTAACGGAAAGTTAGAGTATGTTGCTGATGCTGATTCAAGTAGACGTGGTTTAGAAATTGAACCCAACCTTTCATACAATGCTCTTCTGAGTAAAGTTTCAAACATGTGTAGTTCTACAAACATTACGAAGTTATCGTATATGTTGTCTTCCTTTAGTGATCCAATCGATATAATAAACGATGAAGATCTTGCAATGTTTTATAATTTTGCTATGGAAAATATTTTTGAAATTTATAAATTATATGTCGTTGAAGGGTTTTGTGCTGGGTCATCTAGTTTTTCACCTCCAAAAAAATTTAAAGTTCCTGATTTGAATTTCTGCACTGATGAAGAAAATTATGATGTTTTAAACCACTACCAGCCAAATCCTGATAATTCATTTGAAAATTGTTTGTCATCTTCATCAATTACTTTTGAACAAGGTCACGTATTTAATAACAAAGACGACATGAAACTTGAGTTGGGAAAAAAATGTTTGTTAGAACACTTTGAGTTTAAAGTAGATAGATCTTCTAAAACTCGGTACGAAGTGTCATGTTTGGTGGACGGTTGCGTTTGGCGTTTTCGTGCATACAGTTTCGGGGATAGTGGTGTGTTTTTTGTTAAGAGTTTTAATGATAAACACACGTGCTCGAAGACGCTAACGTACCCACATCTTCGTCAGGCAAACCCAAAGGTTCTTGCTCACTATTTAAAAGAACCTTTAAAAGACTGTGGTAGAATATATCGTTGTAATGAAATAGTGAGAGATTTTAGACAAAGATTCCAAGTTGAGATAACCACTAGTCAAGCTTGGCGTGGAAAAAGTCTGGCACTAGAGGTTTTACAAGGAACAAGCAAAAATTCTTTTGCAGAACTACCATTTTACTGTTACAATCTAGAGCGTGCAAATCCAGGTTCTGTCACTCATATCAAGACTGATGACGAGCTTCGGTTTGAAATGGTCTTTGTTGCGATTGGTGCTGCGGTAAGTTACAGCAGTCTTTGTTTTTTTTTCGTCAAAGTACATATTGTTGACGTATTTTAAATAATTTTGTTTCAGATTCGTACCTTTATTAGTAATCTAAGACCGGTGGTGATCATTGATGCTGCACACCTAAAGGGTGAATTTAAAGGGACGTTATTTATAGCAGTTGGGATGGATGGAAACAACCAAATTTTACCTATTTCCTATGGAATAGGAAAATCAGAGGATGGTGAATCTTGGACATGGTTTCTGTCAAAGCTTAAAGAATGCATCAGTGAAATACCGGACATGGCGATAATATCGGATAGAGCGAATTCTATACACCTAGCTGTTAGAAACGTCTTTCCACATGCTTATCACGGGTTATGTTGTCGTCATTTAATGATGAACCTACGTTTACCCTCTGATAAAAAAAAAAAGAAAATGAGAAGCTGTGGTGGAAGACATGCAAATCGTACCGACTGTCTGATTTTAACGAGTCATTCAATGCTCTTTGTCTTGCCGTTCCTAGACTACGTCACCCTCTGACAAGTATTGGGTTCGGTAGATGGGCAAGGGCCCATTGTCCAGGCAATCGATATCATTATATGACATCTAACAGCGCGGAGTCTATTAACGCTTTATCTAGACACTCGCGTAAAATGCCGGTAACGCAACTCTTAGAGTTCTTCCGGCAATCTGTACAGAAATGGTTTTACGAGCGCCGTTTGCAAGGTATTCATGAAAATCATTTACTTACACAATGGGCACAGAAAAAAATTTAAAAAAAAATTGAAGGGTCTAGAACCTGGACGGTTGCTGGGATTGGGTTAAACAGTTATTCTGTCGCAGATAGTGGAAAGGGGGGTTTAGTTGACTTTGTTAATGGTAGCTGTAGTTGCCGAGTTTGGCAGGTTTCTGGTTTACCGTGCGGGCATGTTATTGCCGTGTCAAAATTTTTAGGTGAAACCGATTGCAATAAGTATTGCTTCCCGTGTTACTCAAACGAAGTCTATAAAAAAACTTATGAAGAAGCGATTAATCCTCTTCCTCATAGATCTGAATGGGAGACTCCAGAAGACCTTATCAATCTTCAACCGCCGCATATGACAAAACGCCAGGCCGGTCGCCCTCGAGAAAACCACCGGATCTTATCCCGCGGGGAAGAACCTACTCCCCTGTATTGTTCCCGGTGTAACTCATACGGTCATCATCGGGATGTCTGTCGGCAGCCCATGCCGTCAGAAATTCGTACTCGCAAAGACCCAGACAAAGGGAAAGAAACCGATAATCCTGATCGTTTTACACAATCTCCGCCTAATTATATGTATCCGTCTTTTAACTTGGGAGACTTTTAATACTTTAAATTATTTTGTGTATTTTAATTTCTGAAATAACGTAGTAAGTCTATTTAGTTGCAAATAATTAATATTGAAAATAATTTCATTACAATATGTTATTTTTTTTATATTACATGCATACATAAAACCATTAAACATTAACAGGTGTGAAGCGTCCGGCGTAGAGTTCATCTGCCATGTACCGTCTGTATCTGAAACAAGCATCCTGAAGGTTTCCTTCGTTCCATGTTAAAGAAAGATCCCGAACAAGTTTTTCCATTAACATACATATGATGACTCCTGAATTTCTCCCAATACGATCTGTTTGATCAGGCCACACGAAATCCCCTACTATTTGCATGGCACGCTTCTCATATATTTCTGAGTGTTGCCAGTACGATATACGTCCGAGAAACCACAAAAATTGAGACTCAAATTCTAGCACAATTTGATGTACTCTTCTGTGTACGCAAAATGAATCTCCGCAATTAATTGTGTCACAACTATTGGCAAAAAAATTCTTAATTCTAGTGTCTTTAGATTTATTTTAAAAAGCAACCAATTTTGTTCCTTGTCCGGTATAGGAATGTATACCTGCAAAAAGTGAATAATCTTATTAAAAGTAAACATATATTTTCACTTTTATAGTTATTATTTCTTTTATATCTTATATTTTTTTTGTTTTATTTAATAATGAGGAAATGGGCTAAACTAGAACCATGGACTCGTGGGCTGTTAGTGGGCTAGAAGCATAGACGCTCGTGGGCTGCGGTGGTCGAAAAGGAAACATAGGCTCGTGGACTCGTGGGCTGTTAGTGGGCTTGTGTGAGAAAAAAAAAATTCTTAGCAAAAAAAAAAATTACATCAAACACGTTAAAGTTGTTATTCCAAAAAAAAACCTTGACATTTAACTAATAACCGGAATGGTCTTCCACTTCAGAATCATACTCTTCTCCTTCTGAGTCTTCCATTTCTTCCATTTCCGCACGATAAGCTTCAAAACGGACTTCATCGTACAGTCTTTCGAAATCCATCTCCTCGTCTGAGTCTTCGTCAGCAGTAACAGTCAAACATTGTTGTGGAATAATCTGGTCCAACGGATGTTGTCGCTCATCGGTGTTAGGTAACGGCACAAGCGCCTGACACTGACCTGAACCGCTAATTGGTGCTTCACTTGTTGGCTGTTGCACCGGGTTTGGGGGGTTACGAGTTTGGGAATTGTTTGGTTCGGGGTTATCTGAGGGTGGGTTTTGGTGGTTAACCGTTTGGGAAATGTTGACGTTGATATGAATGTGTAGATGAATGTTTTGTTGTTGATTCGCCATGAGGTAGAAAAGAGGGGGATGCCAGTTGAGAGGTGGACTAACATATGTTTAAATAGGGGTGGAATAAGAATGAGACTTGTGCTTGGCTATATACGGTATAAGTATTTACGAGGTAAAAGAACAATAAATATAAAATCTTAATAAAAAACGGATATAAAATAAAAAATTTGATTAAGCCTACTGTCTACCGTATTAATTAACATTCACGGGTACCTTAAAGGGCCAGACAAATCCACCCAAAGAAAAACCTTTAGCGTCTTCTTTTTGCCGATTGTGCAAATTGTATATAGCACTATAAGTACTTTCCCAAAAATAATTACCCCATGGATATTGTCTAAATTCTTCTAAATTATCCACAAGGTCTAAAAGCATATTATCAACAACATTAGTTTTTTGCAAACCCAAAAAACCTTGACCGATTAGCATGAGGAGACATACCCTCGTGGCGTCATTATCGTTAATATTCCCAATGTTCTCGAATAAAGTCATTATTCTCCCAAAATTAACAGTTGATCCAGCTCCACCTTCAAAATATCTGTTCTTAAAGGAGTTCGGATGGTCTCTAGGTGACCAAGAAGTGTGCCCAAAATGTAGCCCCGTTATTAAACAAAATTGTTTAGGGGTGAATGTAAGTAGCTCCCCTCGTAATCTATACGAAATACCAAGACGGGGAAAAGTAGTCGAGATTTGTAGTTGTGCAACGCCATATAAAAGAAGGCTATCACATATGGTGCATCTATTGTCTAAATATGGACTGAAACACGTCTGCCTAATAGCTGTTTCAACCGCCGGAGTCATCACTTTACGCAAATCTTGTAAAACCAACCACTTTTCTCGTACTTTAATGGTTATTTGCTATATAAGAAAAAAAATATTTAAAAAAAGTATACGAATTGAAATAAAAAATCTTATATTTTATTCAAATAAAAATATTTAAAAAAAGTATACGAATTCAAATAAAAAAAGTATATGAATTCAAATAAAAATCTTACTGGGCATGAAGGGGGGTCCATCAAAGCTTCTTCCATCTCTTGGTCATTTGGCATGTTCCCGAAATTATTTGGCATGTTCACGTGTCGGTTGAAGTCCATAGTGAGGGGCCCACAACTAATGTCGAAGAAGTGTGATTAGTGGTCCCAGACGAGTCAACGATCTTTCGGATCTTCAAGGTTGGATAGTCCTTTGCTTTGCTCCAAAGTGGAGAAAACTTTGGAAGTGGGTTCAAAGTGTGTTGGTGTTTGTCACCTTGGGGAAACGGCTACTCAATTTGTTTACCCGACTTGAATGTCGTCTGACGGGGAACAGTACGTTATTGGTACACGTGCCTTGAAACGGCTTGGCCATATATTGTAAACGGCATAAAAAGCAACTGAAACGGCTTGAACAGTAAAATGAAAAGGCTCATGCAGTTGCTTTTTGCTTTATCGTAGTACGTGCGTTGCAGCTGAAACGGCTCGGCATTTGAGATGAAACGGCACAAGCATGCAAACGTCACAACCATGCAAACGGCACAAGCATGAAACGGTAAAGGCTTGACCTTTTACTAAGTTGGTGCACGTGCACTGAAACGGCTCGGGCAGTTACATGAAACGGCTCGGGCAGTTGCTTTTTACTTTATTGGAGCATGTGCGTTGAAACGGCACATGCATGTTGTGGTAAAGGCTTGACATTTCCTTGAAACGGCTCGGGCAGTTACTTGAAACGGCTCGGACAGTAGCTTTATTGAAACGTGTGTATTGAAACCGCTTAAAAAATCATTTTTTTCAAAATTCCCCAATTTCATTTCATGTTTAAATAGGGTGGCCAAATTATTCTTACAGCTCCAATGTGAAGCGTTGAAACACCCTTGAAACAAATAATGGCTGAAAAAAACAAAAGTGACGTATACTGCTCTCAACCAGTTAGTAAATCGTCAACGTGGATTCTTAAGAAATGGAGAACAGCCAAACAGTCAGGTGAATCTTCATCGTCTGAAACGACTGTGCCGCAGGTGCCGGAAGAAAACAACTTTGTAACTAATCGTCAAAGCTTACATCCCAAAAGAGGCCGAAGATGGGCAATTCCAGACGACGAATCTGAGAATTGGTCAAAAGATGTTGCAACATTTTACAATAATGGGGACGCCCCATTCTGTTATTTAGCTGTTTTCAGTCGTTATGTGGAGTTGGACAAAAAATTTTGGGGCACTCTGTTAGGATATCGTTGTAATGGATACCTAACAGCAACGGTAATTTCATTAGAACTTATTTTATTAACAAAATTTGTATTTATACTGTTTATTACATGTAACTTGTATTAAAATAATATTGATTAAACAGCATATTGAGGGATGGACTGGAAGACTAATGGCTTGGAGAAGCAGAAACCTACAAAAGGATCCCACGTTAAATTTGCGGTGGACAATACTTCCACCGCAATTCTATGACACGTTACTACAATCCACTCCTAAGAGTGTGGTTGGTTATGGAAATGGTAAAGAAAACCCATTTCCTTCCTTTTTTGACGTGGATTTTGTGTTTATCCCACTGCCGATTGACAATAACGAATGGCTGTTGGTACGATTAGAGTTGGCATCTCAGGAATTAGTTTTGTACCCGTTTGAGGACTTTTGTGGACGACTAGACAAATTTAGAGCAGTTATTATTCCACGGTTGACGAAGCTTAAGGTGTATTTAACTGGTTTGCTGGTGCATTTGCAGTATTGGAAAAAAACAGGCAAACAAGAATGCTGCATAACTCATGAGCTAAACGATAACTACGTGATTTCTAACAGGTCAATCGTAGGCAATGAAGCTGTCTATCTATGTATGCTTATGGAGCATCTCGTTACGGACAAACCAATTAACATTACTGGAGATGTAAAACAAATATGTTTGTCATATAGACGATTCATGGGTGATAAACTGTATTTTTGGCGGTGTTTGCCACGCCCAAATGCTAGTAAATAAAATAACTATTCTTTTTAATATGTTTTAATATTTAATATTAACCCCATTCTCATTTCAAAGCTATAAATACATAGATTATTCCTCCCATTTAACATCATTTTCATCTCAAAGTTCTAACTAACAAAAAAAATGGATTCTTGGACCGAGGAGGAAGATATTGCTGCTGTCGTTTCGTACGCCGCCGCTCGTGATCTGGGCACTTATTCAGTTTCCGATGCTGCTTTCTGGAGCCAAGTTTTCAACTACTTCTGCATTCACCTACAAGAGACGTCCCGAAGTGTCGAGGCCTTGACGACTCGTCTTTCTTTTCTACGCTTTAAAGGGAACCGTTTTTTAGGAAGGTGCAAAAATGTTAAAAAAACTAATCCGAACATGGAAGAAAAAGAGGTAGTTGAAGAGGCCCTGCTCGACTACGCAATACTTTACGACGAGGACTTTGAACACCTTTCAGTGTTTGAAACTTTGAAAATTTATCTGTAATTCACGAAATGAATTTGTAATATTTATGTTGTATCATGCAAGTTAATATATGACTTTTAATCGGAAGTTAGTACGTTAATTTGGTTAATTAATATAATTAATTAATTAATATTTTTAATTAATTAGACTAATTAATAAAGTTATATAAATTAAATAAATTATAACAAAAATTAATAGATAAATTTAATTTTGTTTAGTTACTAAAGTTAACAAGGTTAGCTAACTTGGTTAATTAGTTATTAATAATCAAATCAACTAAGTTAGTTAAATATCCTATATAAAGACTAACTAGGTTAATAAAATTCAGTTAGATCAGTTAGTAAACTTATGAAACTTCAAGGGCCTGTTTAATATGGACGGGCAAAACATTGAAACTAATAATTTTTCAAAAAACGGATAAAAAAGGGGGTTCTTCTTTAAAGAACCGGCCCTTCACGGATCGAACCCGCGCCCTTCGTATGAAACACTAACATCTTAACCAGTTTATCCTCCTAATAGGAGCTGATAGAATTCTAACTTTTATTATTCATATACACTAGTTGGAAAACATGGGCCTGTTTAATATGGACGGCCCAAAGACACAAATTTTTGAACAGTAAATTTATTTTTAATACTTGGGCCTCTTTGACATACGTGGGCTTGTTTATACTACTTCGGCCCAAGCCGTTTGTTAACGGACTCAAATTAAACATAGCAAACATAAAAATTAAAGGAGACAATTTTTTTATACTACGTGGGCTATACTACTTCGGCCCAAGCCGTTTGTTAACGGACTTAAATTAACAAACACATAGACAAACCGTATAATTTTTTTTAAGGAGACAATTTTTTTTTATATTAATAATAATATAGCAAACATAAAAATTAAACATAACTTAAAAAAAGTAAACAAAACATAATACAAAAAAAACTAAAACCAAATCCTAATTGCCTCCCACTCGGAGACGTGCTTGAATTCATGACCCTCGTCATGACGGTAATTGATCAGTGCCACCTCCTTTTGGTCATCCTCAACCAGGTCCGGCATTTCTCTTTCGACGTTCTTGAAATAACGGTCAAATCGCTCACACTCCAACCGCAGCACACGAAAACGGGACGATAAGGCGTCCACGCTCCGGTTATGGTCCGGACCACGAAGCTGCCCAAAGATCTGTTGAACCTTAGCCCACAGCCCCCCCTGTCCACGTCTTGGGGGATCGGTCATCGCTTCTTCCCATGCTTCGCACAATGCGATATCTTCGACGTCGGTCCAGGTATTTGCCATTCGTTGACGGAGTTGCAGACGGCGTGGTTGGATGAAAGCGGTGAGAAAAAGTCTTTTGAATCACAGACGGCGTGGTTGGATGAACATGGTGAGTATTTATAAGGGGGGTAAACGTGGGAACTTGGAACGCCAACGGCTTCAATAATAAACGCGGTTAAAGTTTTTTTGATATACTTTGTTTTTGTTTTGGAACTTGGAACGGCAACGGGTTCAATAATAAACGCGGTTAAAGTTTTTTTCATATAATTTGTTTTTGTTTTGGAATTTGGAATGGCAACGGCTTATTCAATAAAAAAGCACGGCCCAAACACATAAACAGCCCACACAAATTTAAAATTATTTAAAATGAACGGCCCAAAACACATAAACAGCCCAAACAAGATTTAAAATTATTTGCTAGGTAATTAACTGGACTATTATATAATACAAATTACATAAAAGATATAACATGTAAAAATACTAACATAACTTCGCCAAACCGTTGAAACAGCTAATTTATGATAAACCGCTGAAACAGCTAGTAGAGAAAAAATCTCGGTCTCGAAGCAAGCAGTCTTCAGATAACAACATAACTTCGCCAAACCGCTGCTTCTGAATCGGCAGATAACCGAGAGCAAATTTAAAGTTAGGAGTGAATCAAATCTCTTCTTCTGGAATTCGAGTCAAAACGCTTGTAGCAATGATAAAGATGCGTCGTTTGCTCGATAGTTCCATCCACACACACTAGGTAAGTAGTGGTCGGATTTCTGAAGAGGAAGACACTCCAATATGAGAAACAATATCAAAAGCTAATTTGATAACTAAAGCCCAGGAACACGTCTTTTACACTATCAGATACATGAGATTTCATAAATATTTCTTGCATTTGATACACGAAAACATCTATGACAATCAAATGAAGAAAGCAAGATAACATTTTCTATGAGATTTAAGTGTGGTAGAGAGATTCGTTTAACATGCACACAAATAAATAACAAAGTTGGTAAATATATAGTGGGATGAACCGGCTCGAACAACACGTTGACCCGGCCTGATGTATAGGTTGAACCGGCATTAGACATTGCGACGAAACGGCTTGGAGCCAGCTGAAACGGCTCGAACAATATATCGAACCGGCTTGGAGCAGTTGAAACCGCTCGTAGCAGCTGAAACGGCTCAAACCATATATCGAAACGGCTCGGTGCCAGCTGTACCGGCTTGGAGCAGCGGAGACGGCTTGGAGCATGGGACGAACCGGCTCGGTGCCAGCTGTAACGGCTTGGCTTGCAGAAGTGGGGACCACTTTTGAAGGGTATCAGCTCGGCTAAATCCTAAGAACACGGCTTGGCTCGTTGAAGGAACTCGGCTAAGATCTTTCAACATGAGCCGATTGTAACGGCTTGGCTAAGTTCTTTCTAGGTTTGACGGACACGTGGCGTTGACTGCATAAATCTCAAGCCGTTACAGGCTTTGTCGGACACGTGTAACCCAACGATTGGCTGGCCGTTTAAAGGGAATCTTGTGCCGTTTCAGCTCGCTGAAACGGCTCGGCGAGGGGTGTCCGTTGGCTAAATTGGAAAAGACGGCGTTGCAGTGGCCATTTTCGTGATTTCCCCTTGTTTTTTTTCCTTCTTTTTTCTTTACCAAAATTGATTATGCGTTGATATAAAATCCGAATATGACATTGCAAAGGTAACACTCTCGTCTCTACATGAAGTGTGATTTTTCCTTAAAATGATCGCCTGGATGTCCTAGAATGATAGGCACATTTTTTCGTACGCCTCCATATCTAGAATCAGGAAGTCCACGACAAAAACGAATTTATCAACTTTCACTAACATGTTTTCCACTATTCCCTGTGGGTACTTTACAGAACGGTCAGCTAGAGATAGCGTCATGCGCGTTGGAGATAATTCTCCTAGGCCCAGCTTCTCATAGATAGAATACGACATCAAATTGATGCCAGCACCCAGGGGCGGATCTACTTGTTCTTTAGGGGGTGGCAAGGCACCCCCTGAATTTCAAATCAGTAAAAGAAAATTTGCAGTTTTTTTAACATGGCACCTTTTGAAATATCGGTGAGGCACTTGTGACATCTACAAATCGAGAGAACAAAGGAAATAAAAAGGTGTGCGTACTTGAAACTTAAAAACCTTCAATGAAGCTTTTAATGGAGAAAATCAGAAAGCTTTTTGGAGGAGATGAATTGTAATAAAAAGGAAGAGAGAGTAAATGACGTACGTTATGTTTGTCGGCTAGTTAGAGTTGAACATTAAAAGTTTTATGTTAACACCCTTTAGTTGAAGTCAATTACAGATTAAACCTTTAGGATTTTGTTTGAATTTAAAACAACCTAAACTTATATAATATATCAATTATTAACAATAACTAATGTCGTACGAAAAATTAATCATGACTAATTAAATTAAGTCCAACCCATTTTGACCCGTCTTGTTTTTAGCCGACCCATTTTGACCCGACTTGTTTTTAGCCGACCCATTTTGACCCGACTTGATTTGAGCCGACCCATTCTGACCCGACTTGATTTGAGCCGACCCATTTTTGTGCACCCGCTCACCAAAAACTCTGGATCCGCCACTGCCAGCACCTCGATCCTCCAACGCGTGGCTACGAACATCACTTCCAAACAAACACGGGATCGTAAAGACTCCCGAATCTGACAGTTTCTCCGGGAGCTTATTAATCACCACCGCAGAGCACTTGCCATTACGAGCAATATTTGAGAGCTCCCCCAGCTTATCTTCGCGTTTAAGAATGTTCTTCAAAAACTTTGCATATTTGGGCATATGCTGGAGAGCCTCGATGAATGAGAAGTTAACTTTCAACTGCTTAAATATATCTAGGAAATGTCCATACTCCTTATCATATTTTTTATGCTTTAATCGAGCGGGGTATGGAACATGTGAATGGTCAATCTCAGGTCTCGGCCAAACCTCTATTGGCTTCCTAAGGTTATAGGGTGTGGAGGTCATGGTTGGCTCATGATCAGGGGCGTACCTAAAGCCAGCCCAAGGTGGGCGGGCGCACCCCCAGGAAAAAAAAATTTAGTGCTATGTTCCGTCGAAAATCCCGTCCGCACCCCTTGGAATTTTTCTTCCGCACCCATTGGAATTTTCTGTCCGCACCCCTTAGGTAAAAAGTGTTATCTCCTTGGAATTTTTCGACCGCACACCTTAGGTAAAAAGTGTTATCGATTTATATTTTAAAATGTTTTTTAGTAAACTCTTATTTTTTTAAAAATACTACCTAAATTATACAACTTTTAATACCTAAATAACTAAACCCAAATACCCAATACATTTAACTAGCCCACTACTAAGTCTTAGCCCAATAAACAAACCCAACAAATCAACAATATTTCAAACTAAAATAAAATAAACAAGCCCAAAACCCTTACATATTATATCTCGCTCGCTATATCGTCCCTGCACGCCAGCGTTCAGAAGTTCAGAATATCAACAGCGACACAGTGAACAGTCAGCAGCCGCATACCACCGTAATCAGCCACCATATCACCGCCGATCGAACACGGGTAAGTTTCTTTGTTATTATTGATGATTTTTAGTTGATTTTTTGATGATTTTTGGTTGATATTATCCACCACCAGCAGCCTATTATAGCCGCATACTAACCACAACCTATTATAGACGCATACTAACCACAGTAGACATGTGCTTCGTTTTGTTTTTCATTATGTTATGGTGGGTTATATTTTGTTAGTGATGATATTTTGCTTTTTTTATAGCCGTAGGGCGACGTTTTAATTATGTTTGTAACAAGGTTTGACGTGTTTTTGATGATTATATAAATTTAGTTTGATATTCTTTTATTTTACATGACCTGACCCGACCCGACCGGAACGGACCCGACCCGATACGAACCGATTTTTTTTACTTATATACCTTGGGGCCTAAAATTTAAAAAAATGTTCCGCACCCCCATAGAAAATTTCCTGGGTCCGCCACTGCTCATGATTTGCCACATAGGCCCATTATTCATGCCCTATACGGTGGTTGGCGTGGATTAAACCACAGCAACCACGTCCCCCTTTTTCCATTATTCACGCAAACCCTAACCCCAACATCAAGAAGAACAATATGTATTTTTAATTCATAATCGCAGCCTTTTGATCATAATCTGCTGGTTTTGCTTTTCTCCACAGGTACTTTTTCCTATGATATGTATTTTCTTTTTGATCCTAATCCCAATATTTTAATTCACAGCAGCAATTTTTTATTTTAATTCACAATCGTAATCTTTTTTATTGTAATCTCTGCAAATTACATGCTTGTTTACTATGCTTCAGGGCCGTCTCTGAAAATCTCAAAAAAAATTTTGGCCCTGTTCGAGATAAAAAATTTGGGCCCTATTCGCAAATCTTCATATAACATAAACTCATCAATCATTCAATTATATAACTAAAAATTCATAATACTACGATAATTGTTATGAAATAGATAAAACAAATTAACAAAAATAGTATAGAAAAAATGATCAAAGTATCGAACTTACTTGCTAAGCAAACAGTGTGGTTCTCCTAGCGTTTTTTGAAGCAAAGCTCTCAATCAACTCCTTGTAATCCATAGTATCTAATATTTCACTTTCAATAGATATTGTTGCCAACCCGTTTAGCCTTTCTTGTGACATTGTAGAACGTAAATAGGTCTTCAACAACTTCAACTTTGAGAAACTTCTTTCTGCCGATGCCACGGTTACCGGAATTGTCAACAACACTTTATATGATCAGGGTTATATTATCAACACTTGTAAACATCATGCGGCCTGTCTAACATGCCCGTAACATCTAACACAACCCATAGAGCCTGTATGATCAGGGTTATATTATCAACACTTGTAAACATCATGAGTACAAAAGTTGTTCATCAACACCACTGTACAAATGACTAGAAGCAGGTTTCACTAAAAGCTAGCATCAATCATATCCTAGATGAAGAGAAATCTCACTCCCATTAGCCACTACATAGCATAGACTCGCTCACAGAATATTACAAACTGTACACTACCTATTAATTCACACTATAAATCTTAATTCCAACTTGGATATATCTCAAAACCACAATAAATCCTTATAATCATCCATTCATTCAAATCCTCTTACAAACTGAACCACAATAATCCACCAATACAAACCAACAATATATTCTTACAAATCCAATCTTCATCCTAAGAAATCGTTGGTAAAGAAAAAACTCATATCCTCATTTCTTCAAAATAATTACACATATTACATACACATCTCATCTATTGATGAAAGAAAGACAACAGATCTGAAAAGTGTCCACTTAACAAACCTTAATCGATTCGATCAAGGCTTCATGTGCAGTAGCTCCGTTCCTACAATAACCAGGAGGAGGGTACGGAAAGCAGCGAGACATCTTTCTTTCCTTTAGATCGAATCGAAACAACGGAAAAAAACCTAAAATTTGGTGATGAAATTGTTGGGTTTATTAGACCTGTTGAGGATCTAAAGAACCCACCCGAGTGGACAGATGGATAGATCTCTCGCAAGGGTTTCTCCTTAATCAGTTAAGCAATTGGGTTTTTGACAAAGTTTGGGGCCTGTAAAAAATTTGGGCTAATATATATAAAGAAAACAGAAAAAATTTTGGGCCCTTTAACTGTTTGGGCCCTGTTCTCAAGCACACATTGAACCTGCTTATAACCGGCCCTGCTATGCTTGTTTACTGTGCATACAAAGTGATGATTTTGAAAAAACAAATTAATGAATAGCAGATATTTATGGTTCTTCCATTCAACCTCTAAAGATTATTTTTTGTTTGGACTGATTGGTTTAAGTTTCTTTGATCATAATTACGAAACTTCATATAAAATCAAAGAACTTCGAATATATTATGAATATATTACGATCGAATAAATTCAAAAGCCATTACTTTAAAAGGTTATATTTGAAGTTCTTTGATTATATTAGACTTTCATCATATTGATTGAGGTTCGTTTGTTTATGATTTATGCATTGATTGAGGTTCCTTTGTTTATGATTTATGCAATTCTGTTTATGTGTGTCATTAAGCTATAGTTAATAAAACCAAGGATCCAAGCAACCCGAACAACCAGGGGCGGATGTATGTGTATACAAGGGGGAGCGCCCGCTACCGCTTGGCGCTCCGGCGGTAATGTAAAATTAGTGTAAATTTTGGAAAAATTTGACGTTTTTCCGATTTCGTTACCGCTTATTTATAAAACGTTACCGCTTGGCGTGAATTCTAGATCCGCCACTGCGAACAACACAAACAACCCAAACAACCCGCCACAAACCCCGTGGACGACACCCGTTGATCCGATGTGGGCGGCTCCACAATTTTCTTTTACAAGCTACAATCAAGTTCCTAATGCGTTCAACCAACTCCCTCAAACCCCGACTCCTAACTCGTTCACGCAACCATCTCAAACCCCGAATCCTAGCGCGTTCACGCAACTCCCTCAAACCCCGCAACCTACTAGTTTATTTCAACTTCAACAAATCCAATTTCAACAACAATATCAGCAACAACTTAAGACGCTCCAACAAAGCCAAAGTCGGCCTATTCATACGAAAGTCCAATCGCAACCGACACCCGATACCCCTTCGTTAGACGATTTGGCTGACATTGATGTTGTACCCGAAACCCAACCTCAAAGTTCTAAGAAAACATCTAAAAAAAACGTTCAAAGAGGCCGGAACAAGATAATTTAACCACCGGTAGAGGTCAAATTTGGACATCGATCGAAGAGATGGCGTTGGCAAGGGCGTGGACCAATACGTCTACTGTCCGATCATAGGTATGTTATACTTTTTTATTTATACTAAAATAATATTTTATTCAAGATAAAACAACTTTTATTTACACCTTGATATTTTTTTGTAGGTAATAATCAAAAGTCTGGTAGTTTTTGGAAGGAGGTTTGCAACAAATTTCATGCTTTGATGCAAAAAAAAACCGTACCGAGAAGTGATCTCAATGGGCTCAAAGAATCGAGAGATGAATAAGAATATATCGGCGTTTTGTGGTTATTACAACAATGCTCATTCGAATCGGCCAAGTGGGGCGAGTGATGAAACGGTTTTTGCCATAGCTATGTCAAAATACCATACGAAAGAACGTAGTGCGTTCACATACGTTGGGGCTTGGGAAATCTTTAAAAATTGTCCCAAGTGGGCGCCGGTTCCTAACGAGGTGGCAAGAGCAAAGAGGTGTAAAACATTCGAGTCGATAGAGCATAGTGCCGGTGATTCGGATGTGCGTTGACATATTAATATTAATGACGAACCCGAGTTTGACGATGAAGTGACGGAGATTCCAGAATTGAAGCGCCCAAATGGTAGAGACAAAACAAAAAAGGAAGCGGCGGCCAAAAAGAAAGAGGCGTCGACAAAAAATGAAACTCCTGGTGAAACGAAGGTGGATAAGTTGATGAGCAAGCTCACCGAATTTAACGAAATACAAGCGGCGAGATTTAAGTTGAAAGAAAAAGAAATGCAAGAAGCGGCCGATCGTGAAGACTTTAAGCTAATGGCGACAAGCATCGACTCGCTCCCGGAAAAAGATAAAGAAGTGTTTCAAAAAAATGAAGGTGAAAATTGCTCAAAAATAGGGTCTTTAAATTATGTTGTTATCATTCTTTATATTTTCTAGTTTTCGTCTTTAATTTATGTCGCTATCATTTTTTATATTTTCTAGTGGTAACGAAATTGATTCAATTTTATATTTTATGGATTAAATTACTTATTTTCCATTTTTGGACAACTCTGTTATAGATCTCTCATGTAATTTGGGCTAAATCGGTTATATTCTTTGTACCTACAGTAGCAAAGAAAAAGAAGAAACAGGTTATCCCACCACCATGGCGTCACCAACTTCTTTCGACGAGATCAACGAATTTTTTTTTGAATGTGGTGATGGAAACGACACAAATAATTATAGAGGAGGAAGAAACCTCGTCCAAACGGAGAAAACGACAACAATGTTTAAATAGGCATTGTGAAGGTATTTTTATCGTGCATTTTTGAAGTGCCGTTTATATCTTAGTGTAATTTATATTTTTGTAAAATATGTAAGTGCCCACGATAGGTTGATGGCCGATTACTTTGCCGAAAACCCGGTATACACGGATGAAATGTTTAGGCGTCGTTTCCGAACGAGCCGTCGTCTTTTCTTATGTATGGCCAACGATTTGGCTAATTATGACCCATTTTTCACATTAAGATGAGATGCTACAGGGAAAAGGGGATTTACCACTTTACAAAAGTGTATGTCGGCAATTCGTCAATCGGCTTACGGTACAAGTAGCGACATGTGGGATGAATATTTGAAGATGTCTGATAGAACTTCACGAGAGAGTTTGTATCAATTTTGCAAAGGGGTGGTCAAGCTATATAGCACGAAGTACTTACGAAGGCCAACAAAGAATGACATCATAAAGTTGTACCAGGCACACGAAAGTAAACATGTTTTTCCTGGAATGCTTGGTAGCATAGATTGTATGCATTGGCCTTGGCGTAATTGCCCTAATGCATGGCGAGGTCAATTTACTCGAGGTGATCATGGTTATCCCACATTAATTCTAGAAGTCGTGGCATTAAATGATCTTTGGGTTTGGCATGCTTTCTTTGGTGTTCCTGGTTCGAATAGCGACATTAACGTTCTTGGTCAGTCAGATGTTTTCAATGATATCATTAATGGTACGGGGCCTGATTCTAGGTTTTCGATTTCAGGAGTAGAATACAAGCACGGGTATTATCTAGCTAATGGAATATACCCAACATACACAGCAATTGTTAAAACTATACCGTATCTAGAAGATGAAAAAAGAAAGAAATTTGCAAAATGTCAAGAATCTGCTAGGAAAGATGTTGAGCGTCAATTTGGAAAAATGGCACATAGTTGCAAACCCAACATGAGCACTTGAACTCAAAACATTGAGATATTATATGTATGCTTGTATCTTGCCGCATAACATTATTATTGAAGACGAAGGTAACGCCATATGTGAATATGATCCTAACGACATTCATGAGAATGTTGTACCAGTTGATGAAGGGCAACAAGAATATAACATGTGGGCGTTATACAACTAGACTACGCATAACCATCTTCGTTCGGATTTGATTTGAAAATGTTTGGCAATTTGGTCGGGTTAACAACAACGAGTAGTTTTTTTCTTAATTTATAATATGTAGTTTAAATTTAGATGTTATTTTTTTATTAATTTGAATGTTATGTAGTTTTATTACTTAAATTATTTAATTTTATTTGTTGTTTATTTAAAATAAATAAAATATATTTCACAAAAAAAATGGGTGGATAGTGGTTTGGGTCATGACCACACCCTTAGGATAGTGATTTTGGATTGTGAATTAGAGGGTGATGACTTGGCGCTGATGAGGAGGATCATGGTGGTCATGAGGGGCATGACCACACCCTATAGCCTAGCTACACTCTCTACCAGAGGAGTTACCAACTCTATAGCACAGCAGAAGTCTTGGATTTAAAATATTATTACCAACATAAATGTCCTAGTGTTCAAAATAATAATACAGACTGCTTGTAATAAAGATCCACAAGCGGATAAAAAATGTACAAAAATGAGATAACAGACTACTAGGCTTTATGCAAAGGAGTTGCAAATTCCTCTTCTAGCATTACCAGGCAACTTCCAGCCTATTTACGTATCCTTGCAACCTGTAACTTAGGGGCTGTTTGGCAACATCTGAATCAATAAGTGCTGAATGAATAAGAGGTCTGAATGGGTAAGAGGCTCTGAACCAGTAAGTGTTGAACCAGTAAAGTTCTGTTTGGTTGCACATTTGAATGAATGTGTAAAATGACATTTTTACCCCTTTTAATTAAAAAAACCATTACATATTCATCCTCAATTCCTTAGAACTTTCTCCATCCTCAATTCCTTAGAACTTTCTCTCATCTCATCCCTCACCTCCAGAACACTCTCTCTCTCTACCTAACCATCTCCATCCCCACCCCTCTCTCTCCCGTTTACACCTGCAGACCACAAAACTCATCTCCAGCCCCTTCATCTTCTTTAATTGAAACAACACCATACACACTTGTGTGTGTGCTGGTCTGAAGAGTAGAGACCGAGACAAACATGAGTGGCAAGATGAAGACATGGGAGACCGGCCATACTTGTCGCCGTTCGATCTCCGACAGCCGCACACCAAGAACCCTTCACCATTTCATCTCTCACTCGAAATTTCCGGCAGCCAGAGCTGCGTTACCGGCGGCTCACGGCGGTGAGACAGAGACGCAGAGAGAGAAGAGAAGAGAAGAGAGAGAAGACGGTGGTCGGTGGTGAGGAGAGGGGTGGGGGCGGAGGTCTTGGCTGATGAGAGGTGAAAGGTGTAGGTCTTGGCTGATGAGAGGAGGAGGGTAACAATAGTCTTTTTTTTCATTCAGCAACATCTAAAATCTGACCCATTCAGACTGAATGGAACCCATTCAGAGGTGATGTCTTAATGAACCAAACACCTTCACATCTGACCGAATCAGAGGTGGACCTCTGAATGGTTTCATTCAGAGCCAACCAAACAGGCCCTTAGTCTTTTGAAAATACGCCAGTTTACACTGGTAAATACAAATAACCGACTCATTTTGAAAACATTTCAAAATGTCATAAGTGCACAAGGAACATATATTTTCTTAAATAACTTGGGACAATTCAAAATGATCTTGTATACAGTTTTACATGCCTGTCAATACATACGAGGTCCGGTGCAGAAACCGAATAACATGATTAACCGACACGCCACTTTAACCCACAAAAGGGTATTCCCAATATGGGCAAGAAAAACAATTTATAATAGCATTAGCATCTATCAGGTGTATGCCTACACCCCGTGCTTAATCGTGGCCATTAGTAACTTAAATGAGTCGAGGATATCCAGGACACAGTCGCGTTAACCCACAATGTTTAAGTTATCAGACAAAACAGAGTAAAACGGGCTATGAAGATTTTGTAGTCACAATCCGACATATGATCCCATACCCGACCAAGCGGTAATAATTTACCGTATCCCAAGCCCGTATAGGGAAAATAGGTTAAGAGTATTTACCTGGCTAAACTCGTCTTATAATGCAAGAATTATAAATAGCACAACCGTAATCAATTAACTAAGGTTGGTTGCAATCTACCGGAAGGCCCTATTCTGTAATGAATGGTATAATATCAATTAGAATGTTAACGGGTCCTATTTAAGTCGTAGACTTGGACCGGTTAACTTAAATTAACGAAGACGGTACGATACGCTTGATTAAGCGATGGTCGGAATAGAATGTAGTTTAAACCCAACAAGTACTAAGACTTGTATAATATGGGTAAACAATATACATTCTGGAATTTGAAATAAAAATGATAAGAATTGACCCGTTTCGGTAAACTTACGTAAACTAGTTACATACGCTCAACCGTACGCGTATAAGCGATATCGGGTAACCGGATGAGTCATAAACAAGTTCTATATGCCAATATACTATAAATAATTTGTAACATCAGTAGGTTATCAACTCATATGACCATGGAGGTTTTAAATCAAAATATGCACCATAAGGGCATTTTAGTCATTATGTGACATAGTTTTAGAACTTGCATAAAATCTGAGTTATGATCAAGCACCTTCTATGAAAACACTTTAATTATGTTATAATATCAGTAGGTAATAAGTTTTTTATGATAGTTATGGTTAAAAACCATGCTATGCGCCAAAAGGGCGTTTTGGTCATATTATAATATAATTTACGATCTTATATCAAAACTCAGGTTATGAAAAAATTTATAATACCAAACTATGTTAATTATAATAACATATCAGTAGGTAATTCGTTTTGCAAGTTCATCATTGATGAAAACCAAGTTTTATGCAAAAAGGGCATTTTGGTCATAATTAGGCATAATACAAGAACTTGTGTAAAAACTCAGAATCTGATTATGATCAAGTAGTATAACCTCAGAGGGTTATCCTACATAATAAGGTGATCATAATACAACTAAAATTTAGTAGCTAACTTAGCTAAATTGGGTCAGAATCGAAAGTCAAAGCAGAAGTCAAACTGCTCGACTTTCGATTGCGAATCGACCGTTAAACTGGAAATGACGGGCTGAACATGTTTAGACATGTTCTAACATTAATTACCAACTAATTAATTGTCAAAAACATGGGTTATAACATTTATAAGATTAATTTATAAAGTTTACAAAAAACCGCCCTTTCACTTTTTAATTAATATAACTTTGACCAGTCATTTGACAAAGTTAACGTGATTTTCAGGAGGTACCCTTTTGAGGGATTAACACCTACCTAAATACGATCACGTAGCCATGTTCGATTCGAACAATGGCTGCACCATAATGGTCTTGTAACACCCCGTGTTTTCGAAGTCAAAGTCAAGGTCAAAGTCAACGACCGATTTCGCGCGACTTGACTTGTAGTGAATTTCTTTTATGTGTTTATTTTAGTTGTATTATGTGGAGTAAGTATCAATAATTACAATAATCGACGTGTGTTATTCGCAATCTAATCGACTTACGACTGTGAACTATAGGAAGTAACAATGCGATAAAGTTAACCAAACGATACTCGAACTATGCTAATCAAATCTACATCGAACTACGTATTTTGGTTATTGTTATACGTGTGTGTGTGCCTTATGTGTTGCTTGTGCATGTTTAATTTATGTATATGTGGGAATCAATCGAAACGCAATCGAAACTCGAAACGCAATCGAAACGCAATCGAACTCAATTGAAATCCAACTATGATAATTGGTGGAGAAGGGACAGTGCAAGATATGAGTAGTTGGGATTAAAAGTAATTTGAATAGGAAACTCTATCGCTTTCGCATCGATTGCAATCGTAATCGAATCAGTAAAAATCATCGCGCCGAACACCTGAACCAAGTGCCATCCAACCGGATTGCCAATCCGACCGGGCTGCCACTTAATCTGGTGCCATATGTCATCCGACCGAGATGACATCCGACCGGATAGGTCATCCGGGCGGGATGTCATCCGACCGGCCAACACTTTCCTCTTTGGGTAACTCTATAAATACCCATGTCACTTTCATTCTTTCTACTTTTGGAAACCCTCTATCCGAACAGCTCGTGCTCCTCACCTTTTCTTCGATTTCTCTCAATCCCGGTAAGATCTCATCCTAAATCATGTACTTTCTTGATCAACACGCACTTCTACACCTTTCTATCTTTTAAATCTTAACTTTTAACCGTGAAATCACTAGATTTGAGGTATTCTAGGATGACGTCATCATGTGTTCTTGAAGAACTTCATGTTTTGGCCTCAATCCACCAAGAACAACTTAGATCTAATCGATTTCCACACAAATACACAAAGATCTTGCATAGATCTAAACATAAACATAGTGAAAAAGGACTAAAAGATGGTTTCTACCATTCTTTCAACTCTTTTACACTCAATGCATTCAAAACGATAGAATCGGGCCTTGTTCTAGTCTCCTACTCATTCTTAGTATAGTGCTAGTTCAAGAACTGGGTTCTACTCATGAGACCACCGATTTCGGATTAACCAAGAACAACCGTCTTGAACCGGTTAACTGGTCGAACTAGGGTGATTCCTGTTTGATCGGGTCACTTGGGTTAAGATGGGGTTTCGTTGGTTGGCACGTTGTCAAAACGTCTCGATAAAAGAAACAAACAATCAAAATGGCCAAGTGAAAGACGAACGGAACGACCAGCATGGAGTGCTATCCGACCGGACTACCGTCCGAACGAATAAGCCACCCGAACGACTAGGTCATCCGAACAGATTACACTTTGGGTCCCACACTTAATCAACTTTATCTGAAGTGTGAGTATTGAACGAATTGCTATCCGATCGGACTACCAATCCGACCGGATTACTCTTCGGATCATGAGATACTAGGACTTTAACACTCGAACAATTTTCAACATGTTCAATGCACTAAGGATGCCACCCGACCGGACAACCTGTTCGACCGAGTGACCGCCCTGCTGTGGATTGTTCACACTGAGTAACCTTGCCAATTGAGTCACCGTCCGACCGAATAAGTCATCTGAGCGGATTGTTGTCCGCACGACTGACTTTCCGATCGACCGACTTGAAAGGTAGAGATACTTCAAAGTTTTCAAAATGCTACAATGAAAACTTCAAAGGACAAGCCATCATACACAAACACATCAAAGGAAGAAACAATCCACTCGAATAGTCATCCGACAGGACAACCCGTCCGACCGGATGACCATCCGAACGGATTGTCAATTCGCACGATTGGACTGTCCGATCGGATTACCAATCCGACCGAGTTACTGTCCGAGCCACTTACCCCTTGCATCGTTTTACGCGTCACTTATCGTTATGTTATCGTTCTAATCAGGCTAATTCCGCTCTAAGCGCTCCCTTCAATCCATCAACGCTGTGAGTATACTCGATCCCTTTTTGCTTTACGCACTTTTGGGTGTTACATACGTTACGAATATTCAAATCACAATAAACACACTACTCAATACTATTTGGACGCTAACCGTTAATGCATGTTATACGTGGCTTCTGAATGCTTGTTTGTTATGTTTACACATGGAATGCTGTCAACCTGCCTTAGCAACGATAGTACTATAGTTTGGACTCAGCACCTGTTCGCATGGGTTGTTAGGGATAATTACTTGCATGGATTACGGTGGTAATCATGTATTGTGAACTGCCTCAGGCAGTCAACCCGCAATCATTGGTATCGATGGATCTATGTCGATAACTAACGTGCTTCATTTCCCTATGTGTACGTGCTGGTTATGCGTTAACGAAATTCGAACTCTATATGCTATTATCAAACTTGTATGCTCACCTTTACATTATATGTATTGACCTTATTTTAACGTATGTGACATGTGCTTAGGATGCACATCTGCTAGGAAATCGAGGCTAGAATAAGGCTCTAGAGGCTAACAAATAGTTGTCTGTACAAATTAAATCAAGGGTCTCTAGAAGCAGATAAACAATTGCTCTATTTTAAATCTGAGTTGTCGGAATAGAACTATTTGCCTAGATTTTGTCTGTAATAATTTGTTTACCTTTTGAGACATGGTATGGGACATGTTACTTTAAATTGATTGGTAATGATAATTGTTATGGAAACTTCTGGACAATCTTTTTCGCTCAGTGTTTCCGCCATCGGTTTGGGTGTGACAGATTGGTATCAGAGCCATAACTATAGGGAATTAGGGAAGACTCGACCTAGTCCGGGCCGATATCTTAGAGACCTAGTCTATAGTTAGGAACCAACAGACCGACTTGTGCATATCCGGTAAGGATTATGTACGAGCTTATTCTCGCTATTCTCGCTTACGCTACACTATCACTACACTCGAATTTTCAACTATGAACAAGCAATTAAGTCGAGATTAGGTGTGAAAACCGCAAACTCTCAACTAAAGTTGCTTAATCAACCCGCATTTGATCTACAAACGGGGAGAATTATGCCAAATCAGGAGTGAAATCTGTATTTTGATGAATAATCTCCTCTATTTTATTAAAAACAGGAACGAAGTTGTTAAGCTAGGGGTGAAACCCTAACCTTGACGACTTGTTTCGCTCATTTTACAAAACTCTCACCAAAGTCTCGACGGACTCCACCGACCTGAAGTCACGATACGACTAACGGGATGCGTGCACAACGCCCAAGAATCGAGGCAAAGGCACTGCCCTGAAGGTCAAATGTGCACAACAAGTCTTTGTGAATAGTCGAATCACTTTGGGTAGTCGAAGTCTAATAGCCGCAGACAATCTATTTCTCGATTTTTATGTGTTTCGATTCTGAGCCCGCAACTGCTGACTCTGATGATTCGTTGATTTTATGTGTGTTTACCTGTTATGTGTTTAAATTTGGAGATTTACTCGATTTATGCCTTCACTTGGATCGACACACACGACTCGCACTGCATCTCTATCTCAATACGCTAACAAATCGCTAGATTGTGGATGACTTTATGCTACGTTATACGCTTATACTATGCTACTCGACAAGTTATACGCAACGCTCGCAACTGTGAAAGATAGATTTCTGTATTCTGAGTGCATCTTGTGATTTCGTGCTTATGTGCTTTTGTGCTTTTGTGAATTCTATGCTATATGTGCCTACGTGCTTATATGCTTATGTGATTACGTGAATCTGTGATTATGTGCCTATGTGTTTATATGATACATGCTACGTTGCGATCCTAAGCTTTAGTAAGTATTAGACATGAGAGGTGAGATTCGATTATGATGTGTCTGAGACCTATGGCGATGTCTGTTGTAGACAATGTCAACCGGATCATCATCCCGTCACACTCTACTTTCTCGCCAAGAGAAGAGAAGAGAGACAAACATCTTGCTATCATCGCTAAACAAGTAGCGAAAGCTGTGAGTGATGTCTACGAGAATGTCAGCAAATCATCTAAGGAGTCGAGAATCGAAACTCCTAAAGCTGCTCCCAAAGCTACCTTCAATTTCAAACAATTCAAGTCTTGTGGGCCAAAGGAATTCACTGGCGAGGAAGGCCCTACAGCGTTGTTCCAATGGTTTGATTCCATTGAGGTCACACTACGACAGAGCGGTTGCCCCGACAACCTACGCACTCTAAATGCTACCGGCGTCTTCCAGTCCCGCGCATTAGACTGGTGGACGGCTGAGAGAAACAAGCGGGGAAACGATGCAGCCTACGGTTCGTCGTGGGATGAACTCAAGGAGGTCATGCTGGAAGAATTTTGCCCTCCTCATGAGCGCCAAAAGCTAGAAGATGAATTCTGGCACATAAAGCAGAAGGAAGGAGAAAACGATGCTCTCACCGCTCGCTTCAAGCAGGTCTGCATCATTTGCCCTGACCAAGTCAAGACTCCAGACATGGCGATCAAGAAGTATATCTAAGCCCTGCCTGACTGTGTTGCAGATTTCATGCAAGAGGCTAAGACTAAGACGATCGAAGAGACTTGCCTACTGGCCGCTGAAATCAATGACAAGCGGGTCAGGCTGGTGTCTGGGATAAAACTTCAAAGCACCTCCATCAAGCTACCACCGCCGCACCAACTGCTGAAACCACCACCGCATCGAGCAACAAAAGGAAGAACAAGAGAAAAAACAGCTCCAGCAACAAGAACTGTGCGATCACTGCTGCTCCGATTCAAGCTATACCAGCTCAACAACGTCAAGTAGCGGCGCCTATGGCAAATGCACCACTTGCTAAGCGTGCATACACTGGGCCACACCCGCTTTGCCCTACTTGCACCTACCACCATCGGACTACCATCGCTTGCAGTTTTTGTGCTCATTGCAATATGTACGGCTATTTCACTACCAACTGCCATGCTCGACAAGCTCCTGCTCATCAAGCTCTACTCACCGCCCCTCAGGGTCAACAAGCTCCTCCGACAACCGCGGTCAACGCCAGAGCCTGCTTCGCATGTGTCGATCCAAACCATTTCGCCAACATGTGCCCAAACAGGGTTGTGAAACAAGAGCCCCAGCAGCAGCAGCCTCAGCAGCAACACCAGCAGCAACAACAACAAGCAGCACGTGCACGAACTTTCAACATCAACGTGCGCCAAGCCCAAGCCGACAACAATGTGGTCAATGGTACGTTCCTTGTGAATGGTATTTATGCTACGTGTTTATTTGATACTGGAGCCGATAATTGCTTTGTGTCGTTCGAATTCGAGAAGCTCCTTAGTCGTAAACGCTCCCATCTCTCCTCGACGTTCGATGTTGAAGTCGTTACCGGAAGAACTGTCGCTGTTAATTCTGTTCTTCATGATTGTACTCTTGAGCTCAACAATCACATCTTCCCAATCGACCTTATTCCGATGCAACTCGGAAGTTTTGATGTCATAGTAGGCATGAACTTTCTTCGCGAAAACCATGCTGAAGTTGTGTGCTTCGATAAGATGATTCGATTTTCGCTCGCGAATGGTGATCTATTGTGCGTGTATGGTGAAACTGCTTCGAAAGGTCTCAAACTCATGTCATGTGTCCAAGCTAGCAAGTATCTCCGCAAGGAATACAGAGCTTTCTTGGCTAACATTGTAGTAGCTGAGAAGGAAAAGAAAGGAAAGACAGGGGTGAAAGACGTTCCTGTGGTTCGTGAATTTCCTAATGTTTTCCCTGGCGATCTTCCAGGACTACCACCAAATCGTGATATCGACTTTCGTATCGACCTCATTCCTAGAGCCAACCCTATTGCCAAAGCTCCTTACCGACTCACACCATCCGAAATGCGTGAACTCTCGAACCAACTCCAGGAATTACTTGAGAAAGGCTTCATTCGCCCAAGCACCTCTCCTTGGGGCGCGCCAGTCCTTTTCGTCAAAAAGAAGGATGGGTCGTTCAGGATGTGCATCGACTATCGGGAATTGAATAAGTTAACTATCAAGAACCGCTATCCCCTACCTCGCATTGACGATTTGTTTGATCAGCTACAAGGCGCTACGTGTTTCTCGAAGATCGATCTACGTTCAGGTTATCATCAACTACGCATTCAAGAGGAGGATATACCCAAAACCGCGTTCCGCACTCGATACGGCCATTACGAATTCGTTGTTATGCCTTTTGGTCTAACCAACGCACCCGCGGTTTTCATGGATCTGTTGAATCACGTGTGTAAACCATATCTCGACCGTTTCGTCATCGTATTCATCGACGATGTCTTGATCTATTCCAAGATGAAAATCAAACACGCGCAACATATACGTTTGGTTCTCGAGCTACTCCAGGGGAACCAACTCTATGCCAAGTTCTCCAAGAGTGAGTTCTGGTTGGAGGAAGTTCTGTTTCTGGGTCACATCGTAAATAGTCAAGGTATTCACGTCGATCCCGCGAAGATTGAAGCCGTTAAGGGTTGGATTACACCTAAGAACCCGTCTGAAGTCCGTTCTTTTCTCGGACTAGCGGGCTATTATCGATGATTTATCGAGGGATTCTCAAAGATCGCTGTGCTGCTTACCGCCCTCACGCATAAAGACAAGCCTTTTGTTTGGGAAACTGAACAAGAGTCTGCCTTTCGAACCCTTAAGCACATGCTTTGCAATGCTCCTGTTCTCACGTTGGCCGACGGAAACGACGATTTCATTGTCTATTGTAATGCTTCCAACCTTGGTCTTGGTTGTGTCCTTATGCAATGAGACTAGGTTATAGCTTACGCATCTTGTTAGCTCAAAATCTACGAGAAGAACTATACCACCCATGATCTCGAGCTAGGCGCAGTTGTTTTTGCGTTAAATATTTGGCGACACTACCTGTATGGTACCAAGTGTATGATCTTCACCGATCATAGGATCCTGCAACATATCTTTAATCGGAAGGAACCTAATATGCGTCAACGCCGATGGGTAGAACTTCTCAACGATTACGACTGTGAGATTCGTTATCACCCAGGCAAAGCAAATGTTGTTGTCGACGCACTCAGCAAACGGAGCTATCTGCTTAGCACTTGTAACGTCCAAGCCCAATACGACCTCGAAACCCTCATTCGCGAAGCTCAGCATGCATGTTTTAATGAACGCACTTTGAAGAAGGAACGAATCTACCACGATGGAGCCCAGCTTGTGAGTAAATCAAATGGGATATTTCACTTTCTGGACCGAATTTGGATCCCTAAACGGACCGATTTGCGACAAATTTTGATGGACGAAGCCCACAAATCCTGGTATTCTATTCATCCCGGTGCCGAAAAAATGTACCAGGACCTTCGTTACAAGTAATGGTGGTCGGGCATGAAAAGGGATATTGCTCTCTACGTCGGAAGATGCCTAACTTGTGCAAGAGTCAAGGCTAAACACCAAAGACCCTCTGGCCTACTCGAACAACCGCCGATCCCTATGTGGAAGTGGGAGAGTATAGCTATGGATTTCATAACAAAACTTCCGCACACTTCATCAGGTCACAACAACATCTGGGTTGTTGTTGACCGACTGACCAAATCAGCTCACTTCTTACCAATAGGGGAAGACTACAAGGTATAACGATTAGCCTGAATCTACACCAACGAGATCATCTGTAATCATGGGACGCCTCGTGATATCATCTCGGACCGTGATGCTCGGTTTACCTCACGACTGTGGGAAACGTTTCAAACGGCTCTCGGTACATCGCTTAATCTAAGTACCGCATTCCACCCTCAAACCGATGGTCAGACTGAAAGAACGATTCGTACTCTTGAGGACATGCTCCGTTTGTGTGTCATTGACTTCGGTGGTAATTGGGATACATACCTGCCATTAGTCGAATTTTCGTACAACAACAGTTATCATTCCAGCATTCAGATGGCACCATTCGAGGCTTTATACGGAAGAAAATGTCTATCGCCTATTGTATGGCACGAGATCGGTCACTCGCAATTAAACGATCCCGAGCTATTGCAAGAAACGACAGACAAAATTTTCCAAATTCGAGACAATCTAACGAAAGCTCGGAATCGTCAGAAAAGTTACGCCGATAGACGATGCAAGCCCCTTGAATTTGACGTTGGTGACTACGTACTCCTAAAGGTTTCACCTTGGAAGGGTGTGGTCCGATTCGGCAAGAAAGGAAAGCTCGCGCCTCGATACGTTGGACCCTTTAAGATTCTGGAAAGGATCGGCAAAGTGGCTTACAGACTCGAACTACCGGAGGAACTTAGCAACGTTCACCCGATTTTCCACGTCTCAAACCTCAGAAAGTGCCTGGCTGACCACGACTTACATGTTCCTTTAGAGGATCTGCAAGTGAACGAAACATTACACTTCGTGGAAAAGCCTGTTGAGATCATGGATCGCCAAACCAAGCAACTCAGACGCTCGCGCATTCCTATTGTAAAAGTCCGATGGGAAGGCAAGCGAGGCGCGGAGTTCACTTGGGAACTCGAAAGCGACATGAAGGCGAAGTACCCGCAGTTGTTCGTTACGGCTTCGGCCTAATTTCGGGACGAAAATCCCTAAACAAGGGGATGCTGTAACACCCCGTGTTTTCGAAGTCAAAGTCAAAGTCAAGGTCAAAGTCAACGACCGATTTCGCGTGACTTGACTTGTAGTGAATTTCTTTTATGTGTTTATTTTAGTTGTATTATGTGGGGTAAGTGTCACACCCCGATTTCCACGTGTCACCGGTGGGCCCGGTGGGGGGAGTATCGTGACGTGGTTGGCAACGTAATAGTCAAACAACACAATATTATTATGCACAGCTGAAGCAAATTTAAAATATAATACAACCGAATTTAATTATTGTAATATCAAGTATCACAACGTTCGATTGTTTATCCACAGAACGGATCGAAATAAAATAGAAACAATGGTTCAACAGACTTCAGGCATCCTAGGCTTGCGAGACTTTTTATTGATGCTAAGGAGACAATCCAGCCAATTTCGTTTAGTACCTGCATTCAGTCTTTTTGGGAAAATACGTCAGTTTACACTGGTAAATACAATCAACTGACTCATTTTGGAAAATGATTGAAAATTGGTTTGGATGCACATGGCATAAACATTTTTATAACTTGGGAGAATTATTTAATATTATAATCTTGTGAACGAATTACATGTTACTTGTGCGTTTAGTAGCCCGGATCTTGTCCGGGTTAAAGATCAATAGACACACCACAATATAGAGTTATACACTGACAGGTGTACCCGTGCTCAGGTCCTGGCCATCTCGTAAGATGATGCCAAGGATATCCGGGACATGGTCATTAACCCCCCAAAGGCTTTAAGTAATCAAGACTGTTTAAACGAGCCGATCAAATTATTCAACTACCCACTTTAACGGTGGAGATTTGATGCCCGATCAAGCGGTATGCTATATACCGTAACCCAAGCCCGTATAGGGAAAATAAGTTAAAAGTATTTACCCGAGTAAGTATTAATCACAATAAGCAAAATGCACGTAGCTCTTACTGGTCCTCCTAATCTGGAATGAAGGTTTTATAATAACCTATTAGAATCCTAACGGGTCTTTAATTAAGCTTAAGCTTAGACCAGCTAGTTTCAAAGATACGGTTCGTACGCACGATTAAGCGAAGACCGGATAGAATGTGATTTAGACCTGACAAGTTTGAAGACTTGTTTAATATGGGTTTATTATTCACATTCTGGATTTTGAGATAAAATCGTTAAGGTTTGACCCGTTTCGGCTAATTTATGTAAACTTGTTACATAAACCGAACCGTACGCGTAATAAGCGTGACGGGTATTCATGAGAGCTATATACTGGTTTCCTAAGTTAATTATGCCTCAAATATGTTGTGACATCAGTAGGATGTCTTTCATTATGCCCGAAATGTGTTTAAACACAAACTAGGCCCCGTAAGGGTAGTTTGGTCATTTAAAAGTTTATAAAAGAGTTTAAGTAACAAGCTGAGTTACAGGTCTGATGTTATCAGCAAATATACTCAATTTACTAAGTTATATCAGTAGGTTAAAGCATATATGTGAAATTTATCATTTTTAACCAAACTATGCCCCGTAGGGGTATTTTGGTAATTTCACATAAGCCGAAAAGCTCAAAACTGAAGTCTGAGTTTATCAACCTTTGCTTACTGTTAAAATATTATAATTTGCCTCATATATTAGTAGGTATCAACCCGGGTATGTCCAATATAATTTTAATACATACTTTGCGCTAAAAACGCTTAATAAGGCGATTAAAGGCCATTTCCGGGTTCGATACTTAAATCTGATATTTTTATATTTCCAGAAGGCTTAAAATACTTTATTTATCATATGTGATCAGTATCAAAAGGTTTGGAGTCGTTTAGATACGTAAAACTCATTTTATGGCCCGTAAGGGCAAAACTGACAATTACCGGATTAAGCCTACGACTACTAGTTATGCTCAGCCTAAAATTTATTAAAAATATTTAAAAATCCCAAAATAATATATTACATCAGTGGGTATTAAGTTTGATACCAAAAAGTAGGCTTAACTAGGCTATACGCTAATTACGCCATTTTATTAACATAAAGTTTTAAATTTGCGATAATGAGCATAACTCTTAATCTACAAGTCAAACTGATGTCAAACTTTGCATACAAGTCTATATATCAGTAACTAAGGTTTCTACACTTTTACATTTTCATAAATCATGTTTTAAGGCAATAAGGGCATAACGGTCAACATATGAGCAATTAACGGAAACATGCATATCAATTGGATAACTAATGAACCAAGGTGTATAATCACAGAGGGTTGTTCTAACATGTAACCTAATCCAATTAAAGCTCTGAGGAAGTTCTAAAACATGCCTAAACGGGTCAGAACTGAAAGTCAAAGTGAAAGTCAAACTATGTGACTTTCGGTTCCGAACCGGGTCTAAACAGGAATTTGTCGGGTTGAACATGTTTGGACATGTTCTTACACTTATTACCAAGTTACAACAATGATCCAACAGGTTGTATATGATCTATAATGTTAATTATGCATAAATGGCATTTTAGACTTCCTGTTGACTTTTTAAATATAAGTTTGACCCGACTTTTGACCTGGTTAGAGTGGTAATCAGGGGGAACCCTTTTGAGGGTTTATTACCCACATAAATACCAATTTATATCTACTTTTAATTCGAGATATGACTGAGCCATTGTTGACTAATCTCGAAGTCAAACCGTAATTACGACGGTTTGACTTTTAGCTAAAATACTAAGCTAAACTCAATTAAAGAAGGATTAGAACACTTACTGAAGTCCTAAGCTTGATTAGAGAACACTTGAGAGGAAGATTGAGTTCCAGAAGTGCTCCAAGAATGCAGATGAAGGTGTGAAGCAAGAGTTGCAAGTTCATGGCCTTATATAGTGGATTCAATCACCACAAAGTGTTGACAACAAAGCCTAGCACACACCACAACTGATCAACACTTGTTTCTAGTGTTTAGGGGGTGTTTTAGGGGTCAAGGGATGTGGAGAATCGAGTTAGAATCGAGCAGATTGCACTCAGCAGGCAAACCCCAAAAATTTCGGAGCTGGGCACCCCTAGCGTGACGCTAGGCCTCCCTCGCGTCGCGCTAGGCCCTCCCTGATCAGCTTTTGTGATTTATTTCATTTTGATCCTTGGCTCTTCAAAACTTGATTAGGCACTTGTTTTCTTGCATTTTAAACCCTCAATATTGATCTATAAAGGCTTTAAAACATATACCCACTTTGTTAAGTCCCCGGGTAACTTTATTGTTACCCGAAAAGTCCTAACTTTCAACGTTTACGCTTTAACTCTTCGCACACGAATTTGATCATAACTTTCTCATACGTTAACGAAACTTTACGAAATTTAAATCGTGTATTCTCGTGAGCATATTTAACATTTACAAAGCTTTGGGTTTGTCCAAAGGTCACTCAGAGGTATAATTTAAACATGTTGACACATTTTGCCCCTGTAGTTTGAAATCTCTCACTTTTAGCTTCGTATGATCCATGATTTATTCGTTTGAAGGTATGATCACCATGTAGGGTTAATGTACATTATATTTATTCACAGTTGACACTTAGAATACGTATATTCACATACTTTCCATGTTTGTCAACTTTAGTCCTTCTATAATATTTCTTTCACACGTTTAAACATTTGACACGTGTCTACACATTATAGGACGTGAATTTTCGAGGTGTTACATCCTCACCCCCTTAAAATAAATCTCGACCCGAGATTTACTGAAATAAGTAAGGGTACTTTTCTTTCATCGTGGATTCAACTTCCCACGTGTATTCGGGACCTCTACGGGCATCCCATTTGACCTTTACAATAGGTACATGCTTCCTTCGAAGCTTCTTTACCTGTCGTTCTTCAATCGACAAAGGTTTTTCCACAAATTTTAAGCTCTCATCTATATGCACATCTGTATGCGGTATCACCAGTGATTCGTCAGCGAAACACTTTTTCATATTGTAGATGTGGAACACGTTGTGAATTCCACTAAGCTCTTCCTGTAAGTTTAACTTATAGGCAACTGACCCGACACGTTCGATAACCTCGAAAGGTCCTATGTATCTTGGGCTTAGCTTGCCTTTCTTACCAAACCGCATCACTCCTTTCCAGGGTGACACTTTAAGTAGGACTTTGTCACCTACTTCGAAGTGAAAATCCTTACGCTTAGGATCAGCGTAACTCTTCTACCTATCCCGGGCAGCTTTGAGACGGTCACGAATCTGGACAATCTTGTCCGTCGTTTCGAACACGATCTCTGGTCCTGATAACTGGACATCTCCAACTTCCGCCCAGCAAATAGGCGATCTACACTTTCAACCGTATAATGCCTCAAAAGGCGCAGCCTTAATGCTGGTATGGTAGCTATTGTTGTAGGAGAATTCGATTAATGGTAGGTTCTTATCCCAACTACCACCCAAATCGATCGCACATGCACGTAGCTTGTCTTCCAACGTTTGAATAGTACGCTCACTCTGACCGTCAGTCTGAGGGTGGTAAGCCGTACTAAAATTCAAACGTGTGCCCAAAGATTGTTGGAAACTCTTCCAAAAATGTGACGTGTATCTAGTATCTCGGCCAGAGATAATAGCCACAGGTATGCCATGTAAGGCTACAATCTTATCAACGTATAACTGGGCTAACATGTCGGAGCTATAAGTCTCCTTGATGGGTAAGAAATGTGCTGACTTAGTCAGTCTATCAACTATAACCCATATTGTATCATTTCATTTCCTTGTCTTGGGTAACTTGGTAATAAAATCCATAGTTACCATTTCCCACTTCCACGTAGGAAGTTCAGGCTGTTGTAGCAAGCCTGACGGCTTTTGATGCTCGGCTTTGACTTGCGCACATGTCAAGCATTTAGCTACATGTGTGGCCACAGACTTTTTCAAGCCTATCCACCAATAATTTGCCTTTAGATCCTGGTACATCTTATCAGCTCCAGGATGAACGGAGTATTTGGAACTATGGGCTTCCTGAAGGATGACATCTCGAAGACCTCCATAAATTGGAACCTATATTCGTCCATTTAATCATAAAATTCCATCCTTGCTAAGAGTTAACTGCTCCTCAGTTACTCCTAGCTTTTCATTAGGATAGTTAGCTTCCAACACAGCTTCCTTCTGTGCAGCTAACAACCTTTCAATCAAATTATTCTTTATCTCCATGCGCTTGGCATTGATTCAGATATGTTTCACCCTCTCCTTTCTACTCAAGGCATCGGCGACTACATTCGCCTTGCCGAGATGGTACTTGATTTCACAATCATAATCATTTAAAGTCTCCATCCAATGGCGTTGCCTCATGTTTAATTCCTTCTGATTGAACAGATGCTGGAGGCTCTTGTGAGCAGAATAGATCACACATTGATTCCATAAAGATAATGCCTCCACAGTTTTAGTGCGAACACAACGGCACCCAACTCCAAGTCGTGGGTGGTGTAATTCTTTTCATGCACCTTTAACTGTCGTGATGCATAAGCAATAACCTTGCCTTTTTGCATAAGCACACACCCCATGCCAGTGTGTGAAGCATCGCAGTAAACCACAAAATCTTCTATTCCATCTGGCAAGGTCAGTACTGGGGCGTTGCTCAACTTCTGCTTCAGAATATCAAAGGACTCTTGCTGCTTTGGGCCCCAAATGAACTTTACTTTCTTCTTGGTCAAGGAAGTTAGGGGTGCAGCAATCCTTGAAAAAATTTCAATGAAACGCATGTAATATCCTGCCAATCCCAGGAAGCTACGAATCTCAGGAGGCGTCTTTGGCTCTTGCTAGTTCATTACGGCTTCAACCTTAGCGGGATCCACCTGGATACCACGCTCACTAACCACGTGTCCAAGGAATTGGACTTCTCGTAGCCAAAATTCACATTTAGAGAATTTGGCATAGAGCTTCTCCTGATGTAGAAGTTTGAGAATACAACGAAGATGTTTCTCATGGTCAGCTTGATTCTTAGAATAAATGAGAATGTCATCGATGAAAACGATGACGAATTTATCTAAGTGCGGCTTGAAAACGCGATTCATGAGGTCCATGAATGCGGCCGGTGCATTAGTGAGCCCAAAAGGCATCACTAGGAACTCGTAATGACCATAACGAGTCCTAAATGCTGTTTTGTGTTCGTCTTCATCTCTGACCTTCAGCTGATGGTAGCCTGACCTCAAATCAATTTTCGAGAAATAACTTGCCCCTTGCAATTGATCGAACAAATCGTCGATCCGAGGCAAAGGATACCTATTCTTGATCGTGACCTTATTAAGCTCACGATAATCGATGCACAGACGCATCGATCCGTCCTTCTTCTTGACAAACAGGACTGGTGCTCCCCAAGGAGACGAACTAGGTTTTATGAAACCCTTGGCTAGCAATTCGTCTAGCTGTGTCCTCAATTCTTTCATCTCCGTTGGAGCCAACCTATAGGGTGCTCTGGAAACTGGTGCTGCTCCGGGGATGATATCAATCCTGAATTCCACTTGTCTATTTGGTGGCAAACCAGGTAGTTCTTCCGGAAAAACTTCAGGGAATTCAGAGATGACAGGGATGTCTTCTATCTTCGGTTTGAGCTCATCAATAATCACTTGTGCCATGTAGATGACACAACCCTTCTTTAAACACTTTGAAGCCTTGAGCATAGTCGCTTGCTCAGGCAGCCCATACTGGGTATCTCCCCGAATGGTAAGTGATTCACCAGACGAAGTTTTTATTACCACTTGTTTTCTGTTGCAGACGATTTGGGCCTGGTTATGAGATAACCAGTCCATACCCAGAACTATGTCAAAACCGGCCAACTTAAAGGGAAGTAGAGACAGAGGAAAAGAATGGTTCTTAATGGATATGACACATCCATCTAACACAGTAGAGACGGTTTCTAGGGTGCCATCTGCTAACTCCACCTCATAATTCACATTTAAGGTTTTGACGGGTAATTTCAGCAATTCACAAAACTTTTTATCAACGAAAGACTTATCAGCGCCTGAATCAAAAAGTACTCTAGCAAAGACGTCATTTACAAGGAAAGTACCTGTAATAACGTTGTCGTCTAGTACTGCTTCTTTGGCGTCCATCCTGAAGACTCTAGCATTAGTCTTCTTAGCCTCTTCGGGCTTCTTGTTGTACTTAGGGCAGTTGGTTTTAATGTGGCCCTTTTCATTGCAACGGTAGCACGTTGCATCTTTTATCTTCTTGCAATCCAAGGTTTTGTTATCAGTGGACTTGCAAATGCCGCAAGCATAAGATTTTGACTGAGTCTGTGAGTTCGACTCAAGTCTGCACTTTCCAAAGTGCTGCTTCTTGCAAATTTTGCATTTGGGCTTCTCACCAGAATTATGCCCCTATTTCCTTGAGTCAGGTCCTTTCTTGCTATCACCGTTCCCACAGTGCTTCTTGTTCGATCTGCGTGAACCATCATCTTCACGTTTTCTCTTCTCAGCCTCCTTATTCCTCAGCGATCTCTGCCTGACCGCATCCAGAGTGAGGGATAAGGAAATGTCAGCTACTGATCTAAAAGTAGCTGGCCGAGAAGCTTTAACGCTTGCCTTGATTTCGGGGGCTAAACCACCGATAAAACGAGCGATTCTTTTTGGCTCCGGGGTTACCAGATAAGGAACCAACCGGGACATCGTGTTGAAGCTCGTTAGGTAAGCTTGACAGTCAAGGTTTGTCATCACCAAGGATAGAAAATCAGATTCTATCTTTTCCACCTCATGCTGAGGGCAGTAGTTTTCCTTGATAAGGGCAACAAATTGGTCCCACGTCATATTATACAATGGGATTTTTCCGGTGGCCTCAATCAGAGATCTCCACCATGCTAACGCTTCACCCTTAAAAGACTGTGACACAAACTTGACCACGTCTCTCTCCGCACATCCGCTGATGTCTACAACCGTATCCATCTCATCCAGCCATGTCATACAGTCAATGGCTCCCTTCTCCCCAGTGAAATCCCGGGGCTTTCAAGAAACAAAATATTTATACGAGCAACCCTTGTCACGGGGCCCTTGATTTCGTATAACCTGCTGAGATGGAGCACTGTGGTTCGAGGAGCGTCGATCATCGTTTTTCTTCGGGTCGTCCTTCTTGGGCGGTGGCTTTGAAGGCTGTGTAGATTGGGTCCTACTACGAGTCCCAATGTACTCTTCATACTGCCTTTCCAAAGCCTGCGTAACAGCGCCGTCTATGATCACTTTCAATTCCGCACCCGTTAGATTTATTCGGGCGTCATTATTAACCTCCGCTGGATGACTATTACCCTCGTCCGAGTTAGCCATATTAATTGAACTGTTGCAGAAAACAAGGACAATAGTTTATTTGGGAGTTTTATTATGGAATTGCCCCTTAGGGAAATTCATTAACCATGGTAAACAGAGACCATATTTGGTTAATTTATTATTCATATTTATTTAGGATTTCTATAATAATTTATCCTAATTATAAAACAACAACAGTTTTATTTGTGGCACAAAAGGCCTAGTCATGTGGACATTTTTATTTTAATCTATGATTTCAGAGAATCAAAACATTAAGGTATACTGGCACCATAGGCCTAGTCACAAGGACAATTATAAATTATATGCTAGGATTTCAGAGAATCAAAGCATTTGAGGTTTGAACCTAGTTCATTACCTTTATTTGACAGGGAGTTATAGCTACCACTGTCTTTTGGCTCATTTAGAAATGAGCAGGGCCCGTAGGCGCTATATTACCATGTATGGTAAAAATATGATCATCTTAATTGATGATGTAAACCCAGGATTCGGAGATCATTAAACTGGGTTAGGAAATCTTCTAAAGAATTCCTTTATAAAAATGACGTGTGATTTTAACAAATCACGTCTGCCAGGAGTGTTAACATATTTTCAGATGTTAACTTAGATTTGAATCTTTTGAACAGGTCTTACCATCTTGGCCTGGTCTTATGATGATCCGAAGGCTAGGTTTCACACTTTAAGATTCTTAATTAATAATTACATAGGCAGATTATTTCAAAAAGGAATGATTTTTTTTTAATTTATTTATTTCATTTATAATTTATATATGCACATAATGGCAAACATGAAATTTATAAAAAAAGCATTCCATTAATTTATTATAATATTACACGCTGCCCTAAACGGGTCTTTTCCAACAAACAAGTACCCACGCAGGGGTCAATCAATATGCTCGTCCACGCAGGGACTTTAAACAAACAAACTAGTCCACGCAGGGACTTTAATCAAACATCATACCCACGCAGGGGTTAACGGAAAATAGACCCACGTAGGGGTCAAGATAAACACACATACATACCCACGCAGGGGCTTAAACAAATACAACAAATACAGGCCCACGCAGGGGCTCAATCAACAATTGGAAGGATTCAATGATCCTTCTTGTTCTTCCCTTTGATCAAACTTGCTAATCCTTGGAAGAAGGTCTGTCTCTCCCTACGGTCACGGTGGAAGCCTCGCTCTACTTCATCCAACCTTTGTAGGATTTCCTCCCTTTCTGGGGGAGAAAACCGTGGTGGCTGTGATTGCGTCCTGATAATAGGCCTAGGAGGTATCGGGTATCCCTGAGTCGGGTACCCTACTCCCCATGGATCCCCATAGGGTCCTTGGTTATTGTAGTTCGCCGCTACCATGTAAGGGTCGGCCTCCGCGTAACCATAGTTGTGGTGATTCGGCGGTTCAAACGGGTTATACGCCATGGAACCCGTATATGCCGGAATTGGGTTGTCAAAACCCATTGGCGGTGGCTGTGGTACAGCTGGTTGTGAAGGTCCACCCATTTGTGGGTCCTCCTGATGTGGCGGATAATGGCTGCCACTGGACTGACGTGGGGAACTGAAATGGAAGTCCCCTGCTCGTGACGACATTCGGGCACCGGTTCTCCTACGTCTTGGCGGTTGAGGAGGTGCCGGCTGTACTGGTGGCGGTGGAGGTGGTGGCGTAACTGTCACAAATCGGTGATCCTCAGAGGAATCTTGATGATGCTGCGGCTGCTGCTGCCCATGAGGCGACGAGTGGTGAGAAGGTGTGTAGTACCACTCGTGCCGAGTGAACATGGCTTGGAAGCTGTCTGGACCACCATAGGGTAATCCATGGAAAGACGATCCGTCGGAGATCTCGATCGGATGGTTTGGAGTGCCACTTGCAGGTTCGACGGGGTCAGTATCCTCTTCCATGTCGTCAGCATGATCGCCTGAGAAATGGTCATCTGGACCTAGTGGGTTAAAAACCCATGGGTTCTTGGATATAGTTGGTCGGATCAAACCGACCCCTGAACACTGGTGTTGGATCTCCGTACGAATGATGAGACAGAGATCGTTATAACGGTATAAAGGTCGGTTGAGGGTTATTGGGCTCATAGTCTGGCTGTGGCCCAAAAGGGTTTTGGATCGGAGGGGTTGAGCTATGTGAGACCGACCGTCTAGCCGGCTCAAATAGATTTCTTCTGTTTTGGCGTGGATCGTCACTCTCCGTGGTAGACGGAGCTCGGACATTTGAGGGTCCTGCCTCGTTATCATTGGGGGCCGTGATCGGCCCCTTTCCTCGTCCTCTTCTACGGAAAAATCTTGGAGGCATCTTTGTTAAGCCTGTCAAAATAGCATAAGATAACAATAACAAAATATAAAAATTTAAAGGACAAAACAAAAAAACCGAAAAGGTGGAATTTGTCCTATGTTATATGTCTAGACTCAAAGGTTTAGATATGTGCAATTGTGTAACTGAGATTAAACACAAAAGGCTAGTGTTTAATTCACTCAGTGTTGGCTCTGATACCAACCTGTCACACCCCGATTTCCACGTGTCACCGGTGGGCCGGTGGGGGGAGTATCGTGACGTGGTTGGCAACGTAATAGTCAAACAACACAATATTATTATGCACAGCGGAAGCAAATTTAAAATATAATACAACCGAATTTAATTATTGTAATATCAAGTATCACAACGTTCGATTGTTTATCCACATAACGGATCGAAATAAAATAGAAACAATGGTTCAACAGACTTCAGGCATCCTAAGCTTGCGAGACTTTTTATTGATGCTAAGGAGACAATCCAGCCAATTTCGTTTAGTACCTGCATTCAGTCTTTTTGGGAAAATACGTCAGTTTACACTGGTAAATACAATCAACTGACTCATTTTGGAAAATGATTGAAAATTGGTTTGGATGCACATGGCATAAACATTTTTATAACTTGGGAGAATTATTTAATATTATAATCTTGTGAACGAATTACATGTTACTTGTGCGTTCAGTAGCCCGGATCTTGTCTGGGTTAAAGATCAATAGACACACCACAATATAGAGTTATACACTGACAGGTGTACGCCTACACCCCGTGCTCAGGTCGTGGCCATCTCGTAAGATGATGCCAAGGATATCCGGGACATGGTCATTAACCCCCCAAAGGCTTTAAGTAATCAAGAGTGTTTAAATGAGCCGATCAACTTATTCAATTACCCACTTTAACGGTGGAGATTTGATGCCCGATCAAGCGGTATGCTATATACCGTAAACCAAGCCCGTATAGGGAAAATAAGTTAAAAGTATTTACCAGAGTAAGTATTAATCACAATAAGCAAAATGCACGTAGCTCTTACTGGTCCTCCTAATCTGGAACGAAGGTTTTATAATAACCTATTAGAATCCTAACGGGTCTTTAATTAAGCTTAAGCTTAGACCGGCTAGTTTCAAAGATACGGTTCGTACGCACGATTAAGCGAAGACCGGATAGAATGTGATTTAGACCCGACAAGTTTCAAGACTTGTTTAATATGGGTTTATTATTCACATTCTGGATTTTGAGATAAAATCGTTAAGGTTTGACCCGTTTCGGCTAATTTATGTAAACTTGTTACATAAACCGAACCGTACGCGTAATAAGCGTGACGGGTATTCATGAGAGCTATATACAGGTTTCCTAAGTTAATTATGCCTCAAATATGTTGTGACATCAGTAGGATGTCTTTCATTATACCCGAAACGTGTTTAAACACAAACTAGGCCCCGTAAGGGTAGTTTGGTCATTTAAAAGTTTATAAAAGAGTTTAAGTAACAAGCTGAGTTATAGGTCTGATTTTATCAGCAAATATACTCAATTTACTAAGTTATATCAGTAGGTTAAAGCATATATGTGAAATTTATCATTTTTAACCAAACTATGCCCCGTAGGGGTATTTTGGTAATTTCACATAAGCTGAAAAGCTCAAAACTGAAGTCTGAGTTTATCAACCTTTGCTTACTGTTAAAATATTATAATTTGCCTCATATATCAGTAGGTATCAACCCGGGTATGTCCAATATAATTTTAATACATACTTTGCGCTAAAAACGCTTAATAAGGCGATTAAAGGCCATTTCCGGGTTCGATACTTAAATCTGATATTTTTATATTTCCAGAAGGCTTAAAATACTTTATTTATCATATGTGATCAGTAGCAAAAGGTTTGGAGTCGTTTAGATATGTAAAACTCATTTTATGGCCCGTAAGGGCAAAACCGACAATTACCGGATTAAGCCTACGACTACTAGTTATGCTCAGCCTAAAATTTATTAAAAATCTTTAAAACTCCCAAAATAATATATTACATCAGTGGGTATTAAGTTTGATAACAAAAAGTAGGCTTAACTAGGCTATACGCTAATTACGCCATTTTATTAACATAAAGCTTTAAATTTGCGATAATGAGCATAACTCTTAATCTACAAGTCAAACTGATGTCAAACTTTGCATACAAGTCTATATATCAGTAACTAAGGTTTCTACACTTTTACATTTTCATAAATCACGTTTTAAGGCAATAAGGGCATAACGGTCAACATATGAGCAATTAACGAAAACATGCATATCAATTGGATAACTAATGAACCAAGGTGTATAATCACAGAGGGTTGTTCTAACATGTAACCTAATCCAATTAAAGCTCTAAGGCATTTCTAAAACATGCCTAAACGGGTCAGAACTGAAAGTCAAACTATGTGACTTTCGGTTCCGAACCGGGTCTAAACAGGAATTTGTCGGGTTGAACATGTTTGGACATGTTCTTACACTTATTACCAAGTTACAACAATGATCCAACAGGTTGTATATGATCTATAATGTTAATTATGCATAAATGGCATTTTAGACTTCCTGTTGACTTTTTAAATATAAGTTTGACCCGACTTTTGACCTGGTTAGAGTGGTAATCAGGGGGAACCCTTTTGAGGGTTTATTACCCACATAAATACCAATTTATATCTACTTTTAATTCGAGATATGACTGAGCCATTGTTGACTAATCTCGAAGTCAAACCGTAATTACGACGATTTGACTTTTAGCTAAAATACTAAGCTAAACTCAATTAAAGAAGGATTAGAACACTTACTGAAGTCCTAAGCTTGATTAGAGAACACTTGAGAGGAAGATTGAGTTCCAGAAGTGCTCCAAGAATGCAGATGAAGGTGTGAAGCAAGAGTTGCAAGTTCATGGCCTTATATAGTGGATTCAATCACCACAAAGTGTTGACAACAAAGCCTAGCACACACCACAACTGATCAACACTTGTTTCTAGTGTTTAGGGGGTGTTTTAGGGGTCAAGGGATGTGGAGAATAGAGTTAGAATCGAGCAGATTGCACTCAGCAGGCAAAACCCAAAAATTTCAGAGCTGGGCACCCCTAGCGTGACGCTAGGCCTCCCTCGCGTCGTGCTAGGCCCTCCCTGATCAGCTTTTGTGATTTATTTCATTTTGATCCTTGGCTCTTCAAAACTTGATTAGGCACTTGTTTTCTTGCATTTTAAACCCTCAATATTGATCTATAAAGGCTTTAAAACATATACCCACTTTGTTAATTCCCCGGGTAACTTTATTGTTACCCGAAAAGTCCTAACTTTCAACGTTTACGCTTTAACTCTTCGCACACGAATTTGATCATAACTTTCTCATAAGTTAATGAAACTTTAAGAAATTTAAATCGTGTATTCTCGTGAGCATATTTAACATTTACAAAGCTTTGGGTTTGTTCAAAGGTCACTCAGAGGTATAATTTAAACATGTTGACACATTTAGCCCCTGTAGTTTGAAATCTCTCACTTTTAGCTTCGTATGATCCATGATTTATTCGTTTGAAGGTATGAGCACCATGTAGGGTTAATGTACATTATATTTATTCACAGTTGACACTTAGAATACGTATATTCACATACTTTCCATGTTTGTCAACTTTAGTCCTTCTATAATATTTCTTTCACACGTTTAAACATTTGACACGTGTCTACACATTATAGGACGTGAATTTTCGAGGTGTTACAGTAAGTATCAATAATTACAATAATCGACGTGTGTTATTCGCAATCTAATCGACTTACGACTGTGAACTATAGGAAGTAACAATGCGATAAAGTTAACCAAACGATACTCGAACTATGCTAATCAAATCGACATCGAGTCGAATCGCAACCCGAACTACGCATTTTGGTTATTGTTATACGTGTGTGTGCCTTA